>ML265016.1:0-51392 GCA_005239495.1 Nicotiana undulata | reverse complement strand
GATTTGCTGTTGCTGGTGTTTTCGCACCTGCGGAAAGGGAGCCGCAGGCGCGGTCCCGCAGGAGCGGACTAGGCTCCGCAGGTGCGAGAATTGGCTGAGTGGAGAGTGCACCGCAGGGGCGAGGAATTTGTCGCACATGCGAGGTCGCAGGTGCGGAAGGTGCATTCGCAGGTGCGGAGTTTGGCTGCGCGTGAAGGGGTCGCAGGCGCGGACGAGTGGCTGCACCTACGGGAGCGCAGGTGCGCTTAAGTGGTCGCAAGAGCGGAAATACCTGTTCAGGAATATAAAAGCCCTTCCGCGATTTAAACCTTATTTTTACACCATTGTTGTACGGAAAAGAGCTCTTGGGGGCGATTTTGAAGAGGGAAATTCTTGTTCTTCACAGAGGTAAGTATTCTAATTATTAAAACGCGTTTATGGGCGATTATAGACCTTAATCCCAGCCATTAATTCACGATAAACAGTAGAAAAATAGGATTTTGGGGCTTGAGATTTTTAGACCTTCAAGGGTCGAGTTGAGGGGTCAAACGAACTCTGATTTTGGTGTTCTTTATATGTACGGACTCGTGGGGAGATGAAGAACACTTTTCTGTAAAAATTTCTGAGTTTCGGGACGCGGGCCCGGGAGTCGGGTTTTGCCCGGTTTCGGATTTTTGAGTAAAATTGATATCTTTCGATTGGAAATTGTTCCTTAAGCCCATATTGATGATAAAAATCTGAAATAGGTAGATTTGGAGCCTTTGGAAGTTGATTCGAGAGGCAAGCGCATTGCAGAATAGTTTTCGGGCTAGTTTTGAGGTAAGTAATGTCTTTAAATCCTGTCCTGAGGGTATGAAACCCCGGACTATGCACCCTTTCACGGGTTTTGAAATAAAAAGGTGGAAACTTTGGAACATGGTTCCTAATTTGGGCGACTATTGAGTTGCGAAACCGATTTTTAAGCCTTTGCTTAAATAGTATTTATACATTAGGATATGTTTTGGGCTGTAAGCCGTGTTTGGGGCCTAGTGCCGACTTGTTTACCCATTGGGGGATGTTTTCACTATTTTCCTCACTGCTATGTTATGATTTTCCACTCAGTCTTTTCTGTGAAATTGCTTTGACACTCAGAGTATTTTGATACTACTTCTTGAAAATGAAATACTGTTTTTGGGTCGAGAACCCGGTATATTTATGGCCTGAAGGGCAAATTGAGAGTGTCTGACTGAGTGAGGCTGCTGGCCTATATTGTGAGGATGATGTGATATGAGTGAGGCTGCGGGCCTATATTGTGTGTGAATTATGCCATGTTGTGGCTTATTATTGCGCTTGGGCTGTAGGAGCCCCTCCGGAGTCTGTAACACACCCCCAGTGAGCGCCGGTACCGAATGAGTGATGCCCGCGGGGCTTATGAAGAGTGACTGTGAGGATGCCTGATGGGCAGAGTGACTGTGAGGATGCCTGATGGGCAGAGTGACTGTGAGGATGCCTGATGGGCAGAGTGATTGTGAGGATGCCTGATGGGCAGAGTGATTGTGAGGATGCCTGATGGGCAGAGTGATTGTGAGGATGCCTGATGGGCAATGGTTACGATAAATGATTTTGGCCCGAGGGGCAGTTTTATGAAAGATTTTACTGAGTTATTTTACTGAGTTTTAAAACTATGATTTACTTCATTTTCACACTAGTTTTACTGAGATATACTGTATTGCACTTGTTTCGAAGGTTTTTCTGAAAACTGATTTCAAACTCATTATTTGATGAATGTTACGTGGTGACTTGGTGTTTTACTGGTTTGTGGAATTGTGTACATGTTCTGTGTGTTTATATTACTCAGACTGTGATTTATTTTCATTACTACTGAGTTGGCGTACTCATAAAGACTCCCTGTGCCTCTGTGCACAGATCCAGGTACTAGTTCGCAGCAGTAGCTGACGCAGTTGATAGCAGCATTTCACGGGATTTCGAGGTAGCTGTCCAGCGTCCACAGCTTCTCCATTTCCTTTCCTTATTTAGTTTAGCATTTTATTCGGAGACATATGTTATAGTTTTAGCAGAGTTAGATTTATTTATTCTTAGATGCTCGTGACTATTGACTCCAGTTCTTGGGAGGTTGTTTAGGTTAATATGGGAACGCTAATACTTAATTATATTAATTATGATGTGGTTGTTTGCTTATTATTTAATTGTGAACTATTTTAATTGAACAAAAGCGCAGTAAGGTGATGGTTGGCTAGCCTAGTTCCACGATAGGCGCCATCACGACCTGTTAGGATTTGGGGTCGTGACAGATCGGGCTGCACGCCGTAGCATATTTCATTGATTTATGATATGATTGACTTTATATAGCTCTTGGGTATTAGGAGCCCCTCCGGACTTTGTGCACACCCCAAGTGAGCGCAGATACCTACTAACTGAGAGTGCCGAGTGTCAAGTGTCGAGCTGAGTGATCGTGAGGAATGAGTAACTGTGAGGAATGAGTGATTGTGAGCTTGGAGTGAATGGGAGGGGACTGAGTGATTCTTGCCTTGAGAGGCTGTTTATGATTCATTATTGTTGCACATAGTTGCCTTATATCACTGTTTCAAAAACTTCTGAAAGATATCTTTATCCGATTTTACATGAACTTGGCATAAACATACTGATTTAACTAAATTTATCGGATTTGGGAAGCATGTCTATTTCCCTTTTTGAGACTACTAAAAATTGAATTATAATTGTGTAGCTTGTCACTATCTTTTAGTTCTTTATTTATTATTGTTACTTACTGAGATGGTTGTACTCACGCTACACCGTGCACTTCGTGTGCAGATCCAGGAGTTTCTGGATGCGGAGGGTGTTGATACTTCCAGTAGCTGACCGTTGGAGATATCGAGGTAGCTGCCTGGCGTTCGTTGACCTTGTTTTCTTCTTCCTTATCTTTTCTGCCGTTGTATTTGGATTCAGATTGTGATAGTTGTTTTATTTCTAGACTGGCTATGTTTAGATGCTCATGACATAGTGAAAACTCGACGTTGGGGCTATTTTCCGCACTTGTATTTTGGGTTTAACCCCCCGTTTTACGAAAACTCGGTTTATTTAAAACCTTTTGATTTATCTTTTTGTGAAATGTTGGAAGCATTTTGAAAGTGTCGGCTTGCCTAGTACCATCGATAAGATCCATTACAACAGGTAAGGAATTGGGTCGTGACAAGTTAGTATCAGAAGCCTAGGTTACATGGATCTCACAAGTCATGAGCAAGTTTAGTAGAGTATTGCGGATCGGTATGGAGACGTTTGTACTTATCTTCGAGAGACTGCCAAACCCTTAGGAAACTTTAAATTCTTGAATTATTGTCATGTGAATCTGTTGATTATAGTAACTAAACTTCTATTATTCTATTCTCTCACAGATGGTGAGGACACGTACTATTACGCAAGATGAACAACCACCAGTACCACCAGTTAAGGCTGCGAGATGTCGAGGTCGCGATGGAGGCCGCGATGGGGGTAGAGGTACAACTTGTACAATAGCTAGGGCAGCACCTGCAGATCCACTAGTCGCCCCAGTTCAGGAGCAGGACCCAGTTATCACCCCAACAAAGGCAGCACCTGCAAATCCCCCAGCCGCCACCTCAGGCACTGCCCGTGCCCATTGTGATTCTAGGCCTTCAAGAGGCTTTAGCTCAGATTCTGACCGTATGCACCAGTCTTGCTCGGGTGGTCTCTGTTTCAGCCGTATCAACCAATTCTCAAGTCGGGAGAGATACTCAGACTCCTGCCGCCCGCACACCGGAACTGGTGATGCAGGGACTCCAGGCACCAAGGGCACCACTAGCCCAGCTGGTTGCAGTTGCTCAGGACTATATTGTTCTTGTTATGCCTGATAATGAGCAGTGTAGATTGGAGAGGTTTAGGAGACTCCAGCCTCCATCTTTCAGTGGCGCAGAGCCGGAGGATGCGTAGGGATTCTTGGATAAGTGTCAGAGGATGCTCCGTAACAACAGGTATTCTGCAGACTAGTGGGGTCTTGTTAATTCTTTTTTAGTTTACAGGAGCTGCCTTCAGTTTACAGGAGCTGCCTTCAGTTTGTGCAGAACCACTTACTTGGCCAGAGTTCACCGTTCTCTTCTTGGAGAAGTTCGTGTTGCGGTCTCGCAGAGAGGAGCTGCGCCAACATTTGGAGCAGTTACGTTAGGATGCTACGTCCGTGATGTAGTAAGAGATGAGGTTTTTTGACTTGGCGCGTCATGTAGTCTGGTTAGTTCCCATTGAAAGGGAAATGACCAAGTGGTTCATTAATGGCCTCACATTTCAGCTGGGGGTGCTTATGACTAGAAAAAGGGTATCTGGTTCTACTTTCGATGAGGTTGTTGACATTGCTCGGCAGTTAGAGATGGTTCGCAGCCAAAAGAGGGTTGAGAGGGAGGCCAAGAGGTCTCGTGGATCAGGTAGTTTTAGTTGTGTTCCTTTTGGAGGTCAGTTCTACCACAGCCGGGGTCGTCCTTTCAGGCATGCTCAGACGGCTTGCCCAGTTCAGCGTGGTGCATCATCTGACCATGGTTCACACAGTACTCATCAGGGTCACTCATCTCTCAGTGCCCTTCACCAGCACCAGGAGTTGTTTTGAGTGCGAGGAGTTTTGGAATGTGTGGAGGCAGTGTCCTCGTCATCATGGAGGTCCATCGCAATAGAGGAGTCAGACTGCATTTTTTCCACTAGTTGCTAGAGGTCGCCGTAGAGGGGGATCCCGATCAGGTGGCAGTCAGGATCGATTCTATGCTCTCCCTGCCAAACTAGATGTCACTGCTTCAGATGCAGTGATCACATGTATTGTCTCAGCTTGCCACAAGGATGCCTCTGCATTATTTGATCCTGGTTCCACTTATTCATATGTGTCATCATATTTTGCTTGTTATTTGGATATTCCTCGTGAGTCTCTAGTTTCATCTGTTTATGTATCTGCGTCGGTGGGCAATACTATTGTTGTGGACCATGTATATCGTTCGTGTGTAGTGACTATTGGGGGTTTGGAGAGTAGAGTTGATCTATTGTTGCTTAGTATGCTTGATTTCGATGTGATATTGGGTGTGGACTTGTTGTCCCCATGTCATGCTATTTTTGATTGTCACGCTAAGACTGTGAAGTTGGCGATGCTGGGGTTGCCACAGATTGAGTGGCGAGGTTCTTTAGACTATGTTCTCGGTAGAGTGATTTCATACTTGAATGCCAGCGGATGGTTGGGAAGGATTGTCTATCTTCTTTGGTCTTTGTGAGGGATGTCAGTGCAGAGACCCCTACTATTGATTCTGTTCCGGTGGTGCGAGATTTACTGGATGTGTCTCTTGCAAACCTGCCGGGCATGCCGCCCGACAGGGACATTGATTTTGGTATTGACTTGGTGTTGATACCCAATTTTTTTCCAAAATATTTTTAAAATTGCATATATACCTTCAAAATCATGCATTAATACCAATTGGTATTTTTCCATAATTATTCCACATTTTTATTAATTTGTCCATCATTTTATTTCCAATAAATAATTATAAAATTGCATCACAAATGATTTCAAAGGCATTTATTGACTTAATTTATTATTTATGGTCCTATTAAGTCCAAATTATTCCATGAATAGCCTATTTGGCACCTTTTGGCTATAATTGCAATAACTTTGCAATTATAGCCTATGTATATAATTTTCGTATTATTTTTACCATAAATTAGTCCTTTATATTTTTAAATACGAAATAATTATTTTTAAATTATCTCCATGCATAAAAATCATTTTTATAACTAGTAATTATGTTATAAATTATTTTGACTAATTTAATTCGGGTATTAACAAATGAACTATTTTTATTCCAATTATAGCCTAAATTAAACCAGCCCAAACACCTAATTAAACTAGCTCAAAGACCCAGGCCCAATTCCTGATCCTACCCTACCCAATGCTGGTTAAATCTTGGCCATGTTGATCAACGACCCGGATTCATTCTTACCATAATTAACCTAACCACACCCCCCCCTCCAAAACCCCTCATTTCTCTCATCCTCTCCGCCGTCACACCCCTCCCATTCTCTCTCAAACTCCCTCTGTTCTAACCATGGCTTCCACCCGCCATTTCTTGCTCGCCGTCAGCTATGGTGGTTCACCACCACTCTCAACCTTAATGGCTCCCCCATGGCCGGGATTCATGTTGTCTTTGAGGTCCTCAAGGGACCAGTGGCCGTTCACTCACCCCTGGGCCTGTTCTCACCATTCTCAGGCCACCATGGCTTGATTGAGTAAGATCGTTCTATCTTCTGGCTAAACCTATGAGTTTCTAAGCCAGTTTCTCTATTTCTGGGTTATTTTCTAGAAAACCCTAATCCCTTCTCCTATACCTCTTAGATCTGTAACATATCTGAGGTTTTCTAAACTATTTTTACTTGTTTTCTATTAAAACCCTTCTGATGTTTTGAAGCGTCTCTTCACCTTCATAACTAGGGTTTCTGAAACCTTTTCCCTAAAATGATTTTCTCTGATTTTAAGTGTTATTCTATGAATTTTTTTGTGTTTAAACGATTTTTATTAAGCTCCCTCTTAACCTAACTAGTTATGTTGAAAACCCCTAATTTGTTTACTTTAGTCTGGGGTTCTGAGTTCGTCATTTACTGTTTGTTCATTCGATTTGTCTGTATGTTTGATTCTCATGAATATGCTTCGATTAATTAGAATACTTTATGATTTTTTCCCTAATAATGTCTTATTAGGGTTTCTGATTTGTCTCTTCTAGTTATACTCTATTCACTTTTTCTTCATGGAAGTCTATAATGTTTCCCTTAATATTAGTACTATTTTTCGATTCTTTGAATCCATCATTTCATGTGTTGATACTCTTTACTGATTTCCGACTACTTTTCCTGTTTTTACAACCTTTAAATTATTTTCTTACCTTATTATGTGATTGACTGCATTATTGATTCTTACTGTTATTTCCTTAATTAGAACTTTATGAATCTATCCCTAATTACTTGTTCTATACCTACAGTGTTTGAATTCTTTCCTTAATTGTTATACTCCAGCTATGTGATTTCTTTGCTTAACTTGTTTTCTGTCTTTTACCGTTGGTAAGTCACTCTCTTAATTAAGGGGAGACTTGGACTGATTTTCTTCTTAACTGATTTGCAGTTCTATAATTGTTGAACAATTGATTCTTACTTTATTTACCTAGCTTCTAAACTTCTATATATAGAAAATCTTCTTCTCATTAACACGCGAACATTAGTTCACAACTCTCTTTCACACTTAAAGCTTTTCTACTCTCTTTCTTGTTACTTGCTATTATTACTGAACTAGCCGGCTGTAAGCCAAGGCTAGTTATTGCACACTACTGCTCTACACTTAGTATCTACTCTGCTTAACTGGTATGTTATGATTTACATCCAAGTTCCAATCTCAATTTTTTTTCTTACTACTATAATTTACTGATTACTGTTCTATGTCTGATACCTTGAACCTTTTCAATATGAAGTTAGCATGTTTTCACTTAGCATATTAGTTCTATCCTAATTCAACTTAGTATCAACATGTTTATGAACTTGTTTATTCCTTTATAGCATGTCCCAGCCTGACTCTGCTATGTTTATGTTTGTCTGGTTTCTAGTATGAACCTTTCTTTGCAAAGAAAATTTGTTACCCTAAGTTGTCTAATTATATGCTTAATTCTATTTAATGTAACGATGTCCCACTTGTCTGTTCTGAAATCCACAATCCTATATTGTGTTTGTATTATCAGTTATCTCCTAATCCCATAAACCCCATACAAAAGCTTCTGTGCTTCTTCCTGTTATGTGTTCACTGTATATGTCCTATGTGTCCCCAATCCCCAATCTCCCAGTGTTAAAGACTATTGAACCTGCTTGCTTTTGAGTGTTCTGCTATTTGTTTGATTCTTCAAGAGTTTGCATTGTTCCTGTTCAAACTATTTTACTTCTAATCGACTCCTATTTTATAAGACTTCTTTACATCAATGAGTCCTTTTCAATATTGTTTTCATACCAAAACCTTTTCAAAACTATGTCAAGCACTCTCACTCTACTCTTACGTCCCTAGGTTATGCTCCTCCAGCGTGTGACTGCCTTGGAATCCCTGTGAGATACCCTAAACTCTGACACACTGGGGCTGGCTCTTCCACACTGCACTTACTCAGTTCCTGTTATGAAATCTGGGTGTGAGAACTGCCCGGGATCCTTGAGGTCCTTAGGGAACTCAGACACACCCGGACATGAGACTGGATATGACTTTGGCATTTGAGGCTATGGAAAGTTTGGTACATTTGGGTCTGCTTCAGGCTCCCTATAGTTTAAATTCTTCTCTTTTTTATCTATTTATGTAATATATTCAGCTGCTGGTCTGTAATAATTATCGTAAACAAATATTGGCGATGGCTAGTGAAATGGGGAGGGTAGCCACATAGTTTTGTTAATGTCATTGGATAGAAATCATGTTTTAGTCTTTATATTATTTCTATCTGCATTATAATCCATATTTTAGGACTAATATATTCATCCAAATCATGCCAAACATGCACTAGATATCATGTCCCTGGGATTTCATGCCTACTGTTTCAGCATTAATCCATGTTCATGTTTACCACTTAGAGACCTTCTCCTAGGTTAATAAACTTAAAAAATTGTTGCTCATGTATGCACTCTGAAATCACGTTTTAGCGATTCTGTAACTCTCATGTGAATTTAGAAATCATGCCTCAAGGATTCTGCTCAACCATTTGTATGCGCATATTAGATACCATGCTTTAGGATTCTGTTTGCAATTGTTTAAGATGCCTTGTTTAACTACTGGTTCATGAAAAAGTGTAAAAAAGTCTCACATTGTGATGTTTTCTGAATAAAAATGGTAAGAAATCTCAGCATTCTCAGATTCGTATCACCTAGAACACCATGCTTCTAGGTAAAACAACTATTGAACTGTTTAATGATTCTGGAAACTATTAAGGGCACAATCCCCACCCTAGGAAATCCTTACGTAATTAACCTCTATGAAACTGAAAAAAACTGTTTGTTTGTGTTTACTTCTTAAGAGACTCACATGTTTAAAATCAGTAGGCAAACTGATTAGGGTCTTGCTGTTGAGCTTATGAAACAAAGTTGCATATTTCTGTGCGTTGATATTCACCTAGATATCCAGTTTAGGATCCTTTCTAATAAACTGCCTCTTGTTTGTGTATGAGACGTTCTGCTTATGTGCATTATATGTGGGGGTAAATCTAAGCCTCATAACTGCTTTCCTGCACTTATTTTCTAGTCCTATTTGTTCTTGCCTGACGCCTAGAATTTTATCCTTTATAAAACCTTAGGGGTTTGTCTAGAACTGCCTATATCTAGAGGTCCTAAATTCCTCCAGGACCAAAAGGAAGGGACGGGTACCAACACGCTTAGAATACGTTAAATAAAACTCGCCTAATAACCGCTAAGGGGTGGGATAAAGGGTAGAAAGGATATGATGACCGGTGCGCTAATTCCACGTGTAGCCCCTCACTGAGGAGTGATTACTGGGAATTGCATTGATGTGATCCTATAGGATAAACAACTTAGGACCTCCCCTATCTTTTACGTATGTGTGCTTAGACTGTGAATCTTTTGAAAAACTTTTATTACATATGTGTGCTTAGACTGCGAATCTTTTTTTCAAACCTTTATTTGTTTACACGCTTTTACTGCCTATTTTCTACTTGTTTAATTCACAAAGTCCGTTTGGCCGGGAACCACAATTGTGGACTTTGAGGGGTGCCTAACACCTCCCTCTTGAAGTAATTTCAATCCCTTGCCCAATCTCTGGTTATTCAACTTGTGTTATAAGTGACCCTTAGTAGGTTCCTTAACGCACCTTAATTAGTTAGGTGGAGACTCCCCAAATCCTTACATACTCTTCCCAAAAGGAAACCAGTTGTCCCAATAATATCAAAAACCTTGACTGATCCGAAAGGAGAGGAAAACGGCGGCGCGACAGCATGGCGACTCTTCTGGGGATTCTAGGCTTTTACCATTTCAAACTGCTTTGTGAATTTGTATCTTTACTTTGTTAATACTTTCACCCTTTCCCTTTCCCTTTCATGTGCAATTAACTGTTGATTTTCAAGTACTTATTTCTTCAAAACAAAACTGACATGTTTCTTTGTTTTCCTTTGTAACTGCTTTAAATTATAAATGTTGTATTTATCGCTTTTGTAACGTGCAAATACATGGAAACATGCTTTTATTGCTTATTTATTGATGCATAATCATGATCAATATCATATTACACTCGTGCCTATACAAATCATATATCAACGCTTGATGAGTGGTTGCGCTCTTCCTATTTTATATCATCCTTAAATTCGGAAAGGCTTATTTGCGGTAAAACTAGTCGATCAGCGGTGCAGTCGATGGTTCCGTGCCTTCCCCCTTGAGTTTTCCGCTCAAGGGTACCAGTCTAGAACCCCATAGAAACCTTATTATTTTATACTGTGCATGCATCATGGTTCAAACCTAGCTGGGTTAATGTGTCGTCCGCACAACAACCTTTTAAGACAACCTTATCCAAAAGTCCACTGGGGTTTTCATAATCCCAATGGTCTCAATTATGTTCTGTGCATTTATTTGGAGAACTAAATACTTGTATACTAATCATAAGTGTATAAATAGTCGAGTCTGACGGGGGCAAGGGCCTAACAATTTTTGTCTTGCAGAAAATGAGGCACGAGGTCCCCAGATTTGGTAGGGTCAACAATATCCCTCCAATGCTCCTAAACTGGTGGGAAGACCTTTCCTCTAGTGATAAGAAACACGTCAAGAAATACTTGGGAAATTTACCGTCTCTTATACACATCCGCTTTGGGAATATTGAGATGACACCGCTTCTAGAAGAGGCACAGGCAAAGGATTTTTGAAAATGATGGGTTTGAAGAAGAATGCTGAATTGGAGTGTTTGAAGCAATCATACGTACCCTTTGAGTACTTATATGAAAGGTACGGTCACAGCATGTCATATCGTACTTATCATGATGCGTTTGCCATCACCTCTCTAGGTCATATCCACCGTAGGGTATTTGTATTCATTGTTTGCTTTCTGGGATTAATCGTGTTTCCAACAAAGAGGGAAAGGATTCACACTAGGTTAGCCATGGTAACCAAGTCCTTGAAGGAGGGGATTGGTGGGCAAGCCTTCAGCATTGTCCCGATGATCATATCAGGCATTTACCGAGCCTTGGAACGTTGTCAGGGAGGAGCTAAGAATTTTGAGGGTTGCAATCTGCTATTGCAACTATGGCTCTTAGAACATCTCCAAAAGGGCCAATACCATCAAGAATTTCCGCGAAGGGCTTGCAATGACCACATCGCGTTCCATCACCCCAAGCGGATGACATATATTCCCGACAGATTTGCTCAGCCAGAGACTGCCAAGGAATGGGTGGAGTTCTTTGATAACCTGACTGAGGAGCATGTACAATGGATGTTCGAGTGGTTCCCAACGGAAAAATTCATCATCAGGTCCAGGTATGCACCACACCTAGTGTTGATCGGGTTGATAGGTATATATCCTTACGTTCCTCTTGTTGATACCCAATTTTTCCTCAAATTATTTGCAAACTTGCAGATAAGCTTTCAAAATCACTCTTTGTAATGATGAGTATTTTTCCCTATTTTTTCATTTTTTTATTAAATTATTTTTTCATGTTTATCTGATATTTTATACTTAAATAATTGATCACAAATTATGTTATAAATAATTTCAAAAATGTTCCCAGCTCGATATGCTACTTTTAATCATTTTCCTGTCCATTAGGACTAAATTATATCACAAATTAACCAATTGGGTCTCATTTAATTCTAATTACAGTAATTTTACAATTATAGCCCAATTGAATACTTTACGTTGTTTTAATTCAAAACTTATGCATGTTTACATTTGAATATTATTTAATTACTGTAATTTCACCTATTTGGTCTTAATCTCATTTGATACAATTATTAGCTATTTTAATTAATCATTGTTCTACTTAAATTGGGTATTTAACATTTTGGCCTATTTTTATTTAAATACTAGCCCAAATTCAAACCCCAACCCATCAGATTGCAATAACCCAATTCATACCCAGCCCAAACCAATTCATACCCGGCCCACCTAAGACTAGATCTCGACCGTTGATCAAATTTGATCAACGGTCCAAACGAAACCTTCCTAATTTAACTCTAACCTAACCCCCCCATTTCCCGTCTCATTTCCTTTCGAGACGATTCCTCTCATTATCTCTCTCTATCTCTCTATCTCTCTAAGACTCTCTAGCTCCCTTCGAGAAGTTTCCTTGACCTCTCTCCTCCGATGGGTTCCGTTCATCTTCTCCAGCCGTTTCTCACCGGAAACCTTGGGTCTTTATCACTTCATGGTTATCCACCTACCTCTCACCCGTCCAGTGATTGCCCTGGGGTCCTCAAGCGAGCTCGAAGCGGTTCTCTTGCCTTCCCATGGTCCCTTTCCACTTTTCCGGCCTCCCCGGCCGTCTGAGTAAGATTCACAGCCATTCCGGCCTAAGCCGGTGCCATCTATGAGGTTTTCCCTCTCCTTTGGGTTCCACGAAACCCTAACCTTTTGTATTTCGACCTTTTCTTTAAGATCTACAGTATTATGAAACTTTTCTATATTTTCTGTGGAAAAATCCTTTTTTTTCGAAGTTTAGGGTTTGTTAACCATGTTTTCAAAGCAATGTTTCTTTTGATTTTTAAAAATCTCTACCATGTTTGAGCGATTTTTCTCTTGATTTTCTTGTTGTCTGAACTACTATGCTAAAAAAACCTAATTTTCTAGGCCCGCTTTTATTGCATGACTATATGAATTCGTTTCCTATGAAACTATCTGCGCGTTCTTTGTGATTCTCGCTTTAATTCGTTGCTATCTCCTACTGATTCTCTAAATGGTTGCTTAGGGCTTCTCTGATTTTGTTAATTACTTGTTGTTTAAACGTCTAGTAAGTCTGACTATTTGCTCTATCGATTGTTCACATAATGATTTATACTGATTTTTGGGTAAACTCCTTAGACCTGTGACATCTTCCCTAAATAGTGAATTTGTGTATTTTCCTTGTAATTGTACTAGTTTTTGAATTGTTTCCTTATTTGTGTGATACTTTCGTTAAGCCCTTTGATTAATAATTCCATTCTTGATTCCTGTGACTAATTTCTATAACTAGATTGTACTATGCCCTATTTATGGACACGAATATGCTACTGATTTGATTGACATATACCCTCCCTAGTTATTGTGCTATCTACCTAGACTTAACTACTTTCTATATGCTTTACTGCTCCTGTTATGGTAAATGGCCAGTTTACACCTTGATTCTTTTCCTTATTTAGTCCTAATTTTGCCGTTTGAATTGTGACTCCCTAATTAAAGGGAGTCCAGGCCTTTGATTGATTATGACTGAATATTACTTCTATAATTAAATTAAACTATTATTCCTTACCTTATGTTACTACTCGTTTTCAAAACTATATATACTCTGCCTTCTCTCTTTATATAGAACACACTGAGATATTGAGAACATTGATATCAAAAAACACATTTTTACATTTCATATCACTAAAGCATACTCAAACTCAGAACATTAACATTGTTTTGAATCCTCTTTGTTTCTATACACATCCTTTCTTGCTCTTTACATTGTTTATTGACTACTCAGTCGGCTAAAAGTCAAGACTGAGTAATCCTTGTTGCTCTCTCTTGCTTTTGTGCACTACTATCTTGTTGCTGTTCTTTTGTTCTATATACCACTGTTTGCTGCACCATCGCCTTGCATTTTTGCTGTTTTATACCCCTTGACTGGTATGTCCCTAATTTAAATTTACAGTACCCCAACACAATATGTTTCAGTTCCTGCTAATATACTTGTTATTCCTTTTGTGCTTCTACTTATGGTTCTATTGTCAACCATGAAACTAGCATGTCTCTGTTATTTTCCTTTTCACTTTAGTCTAGTATGCTTCCTGCTCCTCTTATGTGATTCACTATGACTCTACTTGACTCCTATACTTGTTCCTGTCCTATGATTATTATTTCTTGTCTCAGCATGACCAGTATTTCCTTATGTGTTTGCATCATTTGTCTGACTTTCAATACTATAAGCATGCAACTCTGATGTCTAAGTGTTACATGAAATTAATCCTAATCCACAATATATGATGCTTTGTGATAACTATGTTGTAATTATTTGAAAACCTGTAACTCTATTCTATTGCTATCATAAGAATTATTTGTTCCTAAATCCCTTTCCCTGTTTGTGTTTGCTTCTGAAACTCTGCATATCTGCTGAGTTGTGGTTGGCCTGCTTCTTTCCTTTTGTAAACTGGTTTCCATAAACTCTTACATTGTCCTCTGAAGTTATATTTAAGAACTGATGCTTCAAACTACTTTTAGACTCAACTGTTTAAACTACAAGCACATCTCACTACTCTTAGACTTTAGGTTCAACACCCTTCGTGTGAGCACTTCCTTGGGGACCCCTGAGTATCCATTGAACTCTAACACACAAGGCTGGCATTCCACACTGCACTTACTCATTCCTGGCTAGGGAACTTGGGTGTGAACATTGCCTGGGATCCCCTGAGATCTTTAGGAACTCTGACACACCTAGGTTACAAGAGGTCTTGGCATATGTCATGTTGGATATGGAAATCATGCATTCATTTCCTCTTTAACTAAGTTATTAGATTACTGCTCTGTGTGTTCTCGAATTACTGGGTTTCAGAGGTAGTTTTTCACTCTTTGCAAAAAAATTCCGTTCAATCAAATGCCTGCTCTATATTTTTTAAAACTGCTATTTCCTGAAAACGTTTACTTTCTCTCTTTTTATTAAAGTCTTCCTTAAACTACTGACTCCTACTCTGCTTTAAAATGTCACTTGCTCCTTTGAATCACTCTGTCATTTTAAAACATGCTTTACTGAAATTTTCTAAAAGTTCTTCATTTGCTTTACTGAGGACTTCATTGAACTACTATGCATTTTCTGTTACTTACTGGAATCTAAAGTCAATCACTCTTCTTTTAAAACTATTCTGTTTCAAACTGAGTGTTAGCTTCATTACTGAGTTGTTTTCAAAAAGGCATTCCCTTGTCAAAACTGCTGAAACCATACTGATTTTCAACTCAAAAACTCCTGTTTTAAATCCTGACTTTAAGACCTTAATTGTGTTTGAGACGTGCTATTTACGTGTTTACTTGTGGAGGGATCTGTGAGCCATTATTTTCCCTTATGTGTTCCCCATATCTGTAGTCCTATCTGTTTTACATGTCGCTTAGAATATTATCCTTTTAAACCTAGGAGTTCAGCCTAGTACTCGCCTTGTAGGATTAGTAGTCCTAAATACCCTCCACGACTTATAGAATGGGACGGGTAATAGCACGCAATAAGCTTCGTTACCGACACATGCGTTTTAAATACCTTAACGGGGCGGGAATGGTAGAATATGGATATGATGACCGGTGCGCTAATACCACGTGTAGCCCCTCTTCGAGGCGTGACATACCGGGTATTGCATTTATGTGATCCATATTACTTTAAACCTAGTACAATTCTTTTCAAATGTTTATTCTAATGTTGTCCCAAAACCTTTAATGATTTTCATACTTGTTTGAAATCCCCTCTTACATGAACCTTATTTGCTACTTGTTCACCGTCCAAATTCACAAAACTTCTTGGCTGGGACTCACGATTGTGGATCTTGAGGGGTACCTAACACCTTCCCCTTGCGATAACTTCAAGACCTTACCCAATCTCTGGTAATGCAAACTAGTTCATGAGTTATTTACTCTAGGTTCCCTAACGCACCATAAAAATCGTTAGGTGGCGACTCTTTCTTTAACCTTTCGTTTAAGGAGTTTTCCAGAATGTCATAAACCCGATCTCTCCGTACCTAACCCGTGCGAGGAAAAAGGGAGTGCGACAGCATGGCGACTCTGCCGGGGATATTCCCTAGGCTTATAACATTACAAGTTGCTTTGTGAATTTGGACCTTTAATTTTCATTTAAATGCTTACACCTTTTCGTATTCACCGTTATATGCTGTTAATTTTTTAATTTTTGCAAGTATTTATTTCACCTGAACGAAATTGACATATCTTCATGTTTTCTTTGTAACCGCTTTCCATTGTAACTATTGTATTTCTTTTCTTTACCGCTTTCTTCAACGTGAAAATACATGGCTATTTGTTTAAATGATATTTATTGCATATCATGCTCCGCATTCATACTCCACTCGTGCCATTCCAATATTACTACCCCCTAAATTTGGAAAGGCATATTTGCGGTAAAACTAGTCGATCAGCGGTGCAGTCGACGGTTCCGTGCCTTCCCCCTTGAGTTGTCCGCTCAAGGGTACTGGTCTAAAACCCCATAGAAACCGTACTCTATTGTAATGTTGCATGCATCATGGTCAAACCTAGTCAGGCTAAGTGTAGCCTTTAAGATAGCCTTGTCTAAAGTCCATTGGGTTTCCCTGGAACCCAAACGAACGCCTTCACGTTCTGTGCATTTATTTGTGGAACTAAATGCTCTTTGCTAATTATTGATGTTAAATAGTCGAGTCCGGTGGGGGTAAAGGGTTTTGTTTTGCAGAAATGAGGAGCGAAATCCCCAGATTCGGCATGGTCGCCAATATCCACCCCAAATTGTTAAACTCGTGGGAGGATCTTCACTCCAGCGACAAAGCACTCGTCAGGAAACACTTGGGCAACCTGCCCTCTCTTTTGGATATTCAGCCTAACAAAATGATGATAGAGGCTTCTACCCTATTCTTGGATTGCGATCGGTCAGTATTCCGCTTCGGAAACAATGAAATGACACCTCTGCTGGAAGAAATAGGAGGTTTGGCCGGTTTGGCTTGGGAATCTCTAGGGTTGCTGATGCTTGAGAATCGCACAGGCCGGGGTTTTCTCAAAATGTTGGGACTAAAGAAAAATCTGGACTTGATATGTTTAAAGGATTCGTACATCCCTTTTTATTATTTGTACGAAAGGTTCGGTCATAGCAAATCATACCACACTTATTAGAATGAGTTCGCCCTCACTTCTCTAGGGCACATCCATCGCCGAGGGTTTGCTTTCATGGCTTGTTTTCTGGGTTTAATGGTGTTCCTGACAAAGAAGGAGAGGATTCACACTAGGTTGGCCATGGTCACTAAGACTTTAATGCAGGGGATCAACGGACGAGACTTCAACATTGTGCCTATGATCATTGCAGACATATGCCGAGCCTTAGAAAAGTGTCAACGGGGAGAAAAACACTTCGAAGGTTGCAACTTACTGCTTCAACTTTGGATCACTGAACACCTGCAAAAGGGTGACTACCAACAAGACATCCATCGAAGAATCTAGGATGACCATATCGCTTTTCACCACCCAAAGCGAATGAACTATATTCCAGACATGTTCGCTTAGGTGGAAAATGCCAAGGGATGGTTTGAGTTACTGGGAAATTTGACCGAGGACCAGATTGAGTGGATGTTTAAATGGTTCCCAACAGACGAATTTATCATCCGATCCCGAGACGCTTCATTTCTGATATTGAATGGTCTGAGGGGAACATACCCTTACGCCCCTCTCCGAGTTATGAGGCAAGCAGGGAGGAGGCAGGTTATACCTAGGGTTGAGAAGATGAGACATCTTAGAGCAGACTTCCAGGACGACAACAGCCCTCACAAGTGCCAAGCCCAGCATTTGTGGCACTGCAAGATTGTACTGGAGAAAGACACCATTGAGCCAGACAAGTGTCATGCCGGTTGTACTCCTTTCTATCTAAGCTGGTTAGAAGAAGATATGGAGGGCCAATTCGAGCCAGGATTTACTCAGGGTCACTGGGTCATAGATGAGAAGGCCGAAGCGCAAGTTACATTCAACAGTCTACGCAAGAGGCTCTGTGAATGAAGATAATCATCACCAGATACACGAGTCCAGCAGAAAGCTGATCGAGGAATGGAAGGATATGGCTATCAACTCCAACAAGAGGCTAGGGTACGTGGAGCGAGGTATAGTCGAGCTGGAGGAAACTTTCATCAAGAGGATCGAGGACTACAAAAAGGCTGAAGGAGACGAATGAGGATATCTAGCCAGGGCCTACTTGCTGTTGGGACTTCGCGAGTTGGGAAAGATGATCAAAGGGAGCAGGGATGCTAAATCTGGGGAAGGTCCTTCGGGGACCAAGTAGATAGGGGTGTCCTTTATTTTGTCTCTTTTGATGTAATAAGGCCATCGACCATTAGTCACTTTTATTTTTTGCATATTTAGAGTCGTTTTTATCATCAATAAAATGAGGCATTTAGCATTTCAAGTTCTCCAAATTAATTTTTCACTAGGCCTACCTCGGGCACGAAGCGGTTCCCCAACTTAGGATGCGTTTTACATTTTCGCATTATGTGTTTAAATTACCGCAATATGTTTTATAATCCTCACTGACTTCCTTACCTTTTGTTTTGTTTTTCTTTATTTATTATGCCCCTCCCCAAAGGTTAGTTCGTGCATTCTGGCATCATCCGCCTACAACACAAGATCAAAGGGCCCTCCTCCTACTCCTCCTCCCAGTCCTCCCAAAGGGAAAAGCAAGGGTAAAATTAAGATGGCAGATGCAAGCGGCACCAGAAAGAACAACAGGGATGAACATGTTGAGATCCCTGATGGTCGAGGTATTCAGGTTCTGCACGAGGGTATGTCTCCACTGGAAAAGAAACTGCTGAAGTTCCAAGAGGAACTTGACCAAGTCAAGAATTTGGCTCACTTATCACTTTCCCTCAATGTTCCAGACATCCACTTCCCAAATGCTCCAAACCCTACTTTACCATAGAACATCCCTAAACAACCGAATCACCCTAAGGACCCAGTCCCGCCAGCACAATGCAATGCCTGTCACCATAACACTCCACCTCTCCAGGATCAGACGAAAGACCACTTCCAGGCTTACGATAATCCGATTTATGTGGAAACCGTGGCTCATTCCACACCGCATACCCCTGAGTCCGACGAGAAGGATAGGCTCATCAGGAATCTGGCCGAGGAAATCAAGAAATTGACCAACCGAGTTCAGGGCGTCGAAGGAGTTAAAGGGATTGAGGGGTTGAACTATGAATATCTTTGCATACAACCTGATGTCGAACTGGCCAAGGGGTACAAACCTCCTAAGTTCGAGATGTTCGATGGTACTGGTGATCCAAGAGTCCATCTGAGGACTTACTGCGACAAACTGGTCGGCGTGGGAAAAGATGAAAGAATCTGCATGAAACTATTCATGAGGAGCTTAAAAGGAGATGCACTGTCCTGGTACATCATCCAGAATCCAACGAAATGGTCTAATTGGGTAAGCATGACAACGGACTTCATGGATAGATTCTGATTCAACACGGAGAATGCGCCAGATGTATTCTACTTCCAGAACCTAAAGAAGAAACCAACGGAGACCTTTCGCGAGTATGCTACTCGTTGGAGGTCAGAAGCTGCCAAGGTCAGACCGGCCTTAGAAGAGGAACAAATGAAGAAGTTTTTTGTGCGAGCTCAGGATCCTCAATACTATGTGCGACTGATGATGGTCGAGGGTCACAAGTTCTCTGACATCATCAAGTTGGGAGAGGGAATCGAAGAGGGCATCAAAAGCGGTATGGTCACCAATTTTGAAGCTTTACAAGCTACTAATAAAGCTCTGCAATCCGGTGGTGTGTCCAGGAAGAAGGATGTAGGAGCCGTGATGGTAGCACATCAAGCCAAATCCCCTCCTAAATACCAAGTCTATCCCGCACCTTCATTCACATACCAACCAGCTCCAAGTTACCAAGCACCTTCACCTCAATACCAAGCACCCTCACTCACATATCAAGCTCTACCACCCACATATCAGCCTACCTCGCCCAGATATTCCCAACCAGCTCCCGTTTACAATGCCTATAATTCCCAACCTTCTCACTACCAATCACCACCTACTCGCCAAAACTTCCCAAGACCCCGCCCTAACTTCTACCGTCGCCCTCCGAAATAGTATACCGCCATAGCCGAGCCCATTGACTAGTTGTATGAAAAGCTCAAAGCCGTTGGTTATGTCACACCCATTCCTGCTGCCATCCCTGAGAACCCTTCTCAGTGGGTCAACCCAAATAAATCCTGTGCTTACCATTCCGGCATGAAGGGACACACCATCGAGGAATGTTGTTCCTTGAAGGACAAGATACAAGCTCTCATAGACAACAAGATCATTCTAGCCAAGGACCCTGCTCCTAGTGTTCGCAATAATCCGCTACCCGGCCATAAAGGTGGTGTCCATATGATTGAGGTAGATGATGATTGGGATCCCAAGGGATCAATTGGGTTGATTGCAGAGGGTTATCCGAAGAAGCCCGCAATTACGATCAACCCGATTGTGGTTCAGATGCAGCCATCCGAGGATGCTGAGGTAAACATGGCCATCCCACTCGAGTTTGAATCGAGACCGCCCGCCAAAAGAAAGGCCCCAGTGCCGATCGAAGTTGAGTTTGTACGGCCTCTCGAAGTTACAGTCCGGTCACCTATAACATATACTCTGGTGGGAATAATAATGACCACACCTATTCCAGTGGCAATGTCAACAACGCCACCCTTCTACTCAAATGCCACCCCATGGGACTATACCGCTGAAGCGAGGAGGAAAGGTAAAGGCAAGTCTGAGGAAGCCATTGCCGCACAGGGGATGACAAGAACTGGCAGAGTTTATACCCCTGAACATTTGGCCGAGTCTAGCAAGCAGGCCGCCAACCGTCCTCCCACCCTTGAGACAGGTTCAGACGATCATTAGAGAAAGATACAAGCCAAGGAATATTCAATCCTCGACCAGTTGAACAAGACACCTGCTCAAATATCAATTCTCTCCCTATTACAGAATTCTGAAACACACAGGAATGCCTTGTTAAAGGTGCTGAGTGAAGCATACCTACCGGACAATATTACCAGCGGGGAGATGGCCAACATGGTGGGCCAGGTACTGGAGAGCCACAAAATCACTTTCCATGAAGATGATCTACCGCCCGAGTGGTTAGGGAATAACAGAGCACTACACATCACGGTACAATGTGAGGATCATTTCATCACAAGGATCCTAATTGATGGGGGTTCCAGCCTCAACATCTATCCGTTGGTCACACTCAAGAAATTGGGCAAGAGTCTACATGAGTTAAAGGAAGGAGAGATCAACGTAAAAGCCTTCGATGGTTCACAGAGGTCCACCACGGGAGAAATCACCTTGTGCTTACAGATGGGACCAACTTGGTTCGATGTAGATTTCGATAGATGTGCCTGCATCCTACGACTTACTGTTAGGAAGACCTTGGATCCACGCTGCTGGGGCCGTGGCATCAATCCTACATCAAGTTGTGAAGTTCGAATAGAATCACCAAGAGGTAATCATTCATGGCGATGGTAGCAACCATATCTACGGTCGCCAGACCTTTTCGGTCATCGATGGAAGAAGGAAATTGGGTGGAGAGATCTACCACAACATTGAACGAGTTAACGCCATTTATAAGGACAAGTGGTGGGACAGTAAGATTGAAAGCATCTTGAACTGTTAGGGTATGAGCCAGGTAAAGGGCTCGATAAAAATCTCTAGGGAATAACGAAGCCAATAACACTCAAGAAGCACGAGTATAATTGCAAGGAATTCAAGAACTGGTCGCCACCATGGCGTGGCCCCTACTACCCATTGGAGCAGCCAATACCTCACTTGGAGCAAACTTTTCAACAGGTTGATATCATCTACGGTACGGATGAAGAGGAAGCGTTAGCGGCAATGAGGGATTTATTTCTGGACGATGAGGACATGGACTGCTGTGTCATTCTTGAAGAGGAGGGGGAGGAAGGCCCTTCCGTACAGGTCGTGAGCAAAGGATCATATCTCAAGAATTGGTCTGTCAAGACAACCAAAGCCCGTCGAGCCTCGGGGTAGCAAGGCTAACAAAACAAGCATTATTTACAGTTTATTTATTTAAAGAATTTTCTTCCTTTTCGCATTTTTAATTTCTGCAAGAAAGAGCTCCCATGCTCAAACAAATTATTCAATTTATCAAAGCATTTCCAGTTTCTTTATAAATCTTATATTTACTTGCTACTGTTTTCCTCCCCATTACTTTATTTACACATCATTACTATTACTTATCTTGATGAACCGACGACTGTGACATGCAACGAGGCAACACAACAAACGGATTCCGAGTCAGACGAGGATGATATACCTAAGGATATTATTAAAGAGGCCGAGAACTTTGAGTATAGACCTAAGTCTAACTTGGACGAGACTGAGGTCGTCAACCTGGGAAACGCATAGAACGTTAGAGAAACACGCATCAACATTCATCTGTCGCCATCCGAAAAAGAGGAATATATGGAATTCTTAAGAGAATATGAGGACATATTTGCCTGGTCATATGATGACATGACTGGCCTCAGTACATCTATTGTGGCCCACAAGCTTCCAACCAATCCAACATGCCCACCGGTGAAGCAAAAGCTCAGGAAGTTCAAACCAGACTTGATCTTGAAAATCAAAGAAGAGGTCACCAAGCAGATCAACGCCAAGCTTCTCCGGGTGGTCGAATATCCTACATGGTTAGCCAACATTGTGCCTGTGCCAAAGAAGGATGGGAAGGTCAGAGTCTGCGTCGACTACCGGGATCTCAACCGGGCCAGTTCGAAAGACAACTTCCCCTTGCCGAATATACACATCCTAATTGACAACTGCGCCAAGCATGAGCTGCAGTCCTTTGTAGATTGTTTTGCCGGTTACCATCAGATTTGGATGGACGAGGAAGATGCTGAGAAAATTGCGTTCATTACGTCATGGGGAGTGTATTGTTACAAGATGATGTCATTCGGTCTGAAGAATGCATGGGCCACCTATATGAGGGCTATGACTACTATATTTCATGAAATGACTCAAAAGGAGATCGAGGTATATGTGGACGACATCATCATCAAATCAAAGAAGGCCGCTGACCATATGGAAGATTTGAGAAAATTCTTCAACAGGTTAAGGAAGTACAATCTGAAACTTAACCCTGCAAAGTGTGCATTCGGGGTTCCTACTAGCAAGTTGCTAGGGTTCGTTTCTGCCATGTTTTCAAAGCAATTCTTCTTTTGAATTTTAGCAATCTCTGCCAACTTAACCCTGTTTTCAAAGCAATTCTTCTTTTGAATTTTAGCAATCTCTGCCATGTTTGAGTGATTTTCCTCATGCTTTTCCTGGTGTCTGAACTACTATGCTAAAAAAACCTTATTTTCTAGGTTGTCTTGTATTGCATGACTTTGTGTATTCGTTTCCTATGAAACTATCTGTGTGTTCTTTGTGATTCTCACTTTAATTCGTTGCTATCTCTTGCTGATTCTCTAAATGGTTGATTAGGGATTCTCTGATTCTGTTCAATACTTGTTGTTTAAACATCTAGTAAGTCTGACTATTTGCTCTATCGATTGTTCACATAATGATTTATACTGATTTTTGGGTAAACTCCTTAGACTTGTGACGTCTTCCCTAAATAGTGACTTTGTGTATTTTACTTGTAATTGTACCAGTTTTTGAATTGTTTCCTTGTTTGTGTGATACTTTCGTTAAGCCCTTTGATTTATAATTCCATTCTTGATTCCTGTGACTAATTTCTATAACTAGATTGTACCCTCCCTATTTATGGACACGAATATGCTACTAATTTGTTTGACATATACCCTCCCTAGTTATTGTTTTATCTACCTAGACTTAACTACTTGCTATATGCTTTACTGCTCCTGTTATGGTAAATGGTTAGTTTACACCTTGATTCTTTTCCTTATTTAGTCCTAATTGTGCCGTTTGAATTGTGACTCCCTAATTAAAGGGAGTCCAGGCCTTTGATTATTCTGACTGAATATTACTTCTATAATTACGTTAAACTATTATTCCTTACCTTATGTTACTACTCGTTTTCAAAACTATATATACTCTGCCTTTTCTCTTTGCATAGAACACACTGAGATATTGAGAACATTGATATCAAAACACACATTTTTACATTGCATATCACTAAAGCATACTCAAACTCAGAACATCAACATTGTCTTGAATCCTCTTTGTTTCTATACACATCCTTTCTTGCTCTTTACATTGGTTATTGACTACTCAGTCGGCTAAAAGTCAAGATTGAGTAATCCTTGTTGCTCTCTCTTCCTACTGTGCACTACTATCTTGCTGTTGTTCTTTTGTTCTGCATACCACTGTTTGCTGCACCATCTCCTTGCATTTTTTCTGTTCTATACCCCTTGACTGGTATGTCCCTAATTTAAGTTTACAGTACCCCAACACAATATGTTTCAGTTCCTGCTAATATACTTGTTATTCCTTTTGTGCTTCTACTTATGGTTCTATTGTCAACCATGCAACTAGCATGTCTCTGTTATTTTCCTTTTCACTTTAGTCTAGTATGCTTCTTGCTCCTCTTATGTGATTCACTATGACTCTGCTTGACTCATATACTTGTTCCTGTCCTATGATTATTATTTCTTGTCTCAGCATGACCAGTATTTCCTTATGTGTTTGCATCATTTGTCTGACTTTCAATACTATAAGCATGCACCCCTTATGTCTAAGTGTTACATGATATTAATCTTAATCCACAATATGTGATTCTTTGTGATAACTATGTTGTAATTATATGAAAACCTGTAACTCTATTCTATTGCTATCATAAGAATTATTTTTTCTTAACTCCCTTTCCCTATTTGTTTTTGCTTCTGAAACTGTGCATATCTGTTGAGTTGTGGTTGGCCTGTTTCTTTCCTTTTGTAAACTGGATTTCATAAACTCTTACATTGTCCTCTGAAGTTATATTTCAGAACTGATGCTTCAAACTACTTTCAAACTCAACTCTTTAAACTACAAGCACATCTCACTACTCATAGACTTTAGGTTCAGCCCCCTTCGTGTGAGCACTGCCTTGGGGACCCTTGAGTACCCATTGAACTCTGACACACAAGGCTGGCATTCCACACTGCACTTACTCATTCATGGCTAGGGAACTTGGGTGTGAGAAATGCCTGGGATCCCCTGAGATCTTTAGGAACTCTGACAAACCTGGGTTACACGAGGTCTTGGCATATGGCATGTTGGATTTGGTACTTGGGCCTAATGTTAGGCTCTCTATAGTGTAACTTCTTCATTTTCTTATTCCTTTGTGTAATTTATGCAACAATGGTCTGTAATAACATGTAAAGGAATAATCGGGGTTGGATAGTGGATATGGGAAGGGGTTATGCATGTTTAGTATAGTGACGGGTAGAAATCATGACTATAGGATTTATTTCACTATGTGTGCAATAGTATCCTATTTAGGACATGAACATCATGCAATAGAAATCATGTTTAGGTTCATTATTTCAGCATGTCTATTATGTTCCTGTCATTTTATAAGCCCCATTTACAGTTAATAACTACAACAAGTGATATAATGTACGACTGTTGCATCTTCATAAGCATTGCATGTAGAAAACCTGCCTATAGGATTTTGTGTGCATTAGATATCCTACTATTTAGGACTTCATATTGGTTTTGAATTACAGTTGTTGAACACCTAATCAACATGCTTAACCTCGCTAAAATGGGTCAATTGGTTGAAACGATCTGCAAAAATAGCATCACATCTCTTAAAATTGGAACTGAAGTCTGCATGCTCACCTTTAAACAAATAGGCAATGTATACGAACGCCTAGGAAAAATTTAGGCCTAATACATTATTAAAACAAAACGTAATCGTGTTTCACTTAGCTGGTATTAGAACCAGGCAGTCCTCTTTTGAAATTCTTAAACTTTGATGCTTTTCATTCCTGTTTTATCTCTTTATGAAGTTCACCCTATTTCCTACAAACTCCTACTCTACTGTTTTCAAATACTGATTCTGGAAATCATGCATTCATTTCCTCTTTAACTAAGTTATTATATTACTGCTCTGTGTGTTCTCGAATTACTAGGTTTCAGAGGCAGTTTTTCACTCTTTGCAAGAAATCATTTCGTTCAATCAAATGCCTGCTCTATATTTTTTAAAACTACTGTTTCCTGAAAATGTTTACTTACTCTCTTTTTACTAAAGTCTTCCTTAAACTACTGACTCCTACTCTACTTTAAGAAGTCACTTGCTCCTTTGAATCACTCTGTCATTTTAAAACATGTTTTACTGAAATTTTCTAAAAGTTCTTCATTTGCTTTACTGAGTACTTCATTGAACTACTATGCATTTTCTGTTACTTACTGGAATCTAAAGTCAATCACTCTTCTTTTCAAACTATTCTTTTTCAAACTGAATGTCAGCTTCATTACTGAGTTCTTTTCAAAAAGGCATTCCCTTGTCAAAACAGCTGAAACCATACTGATTTCCAACTCAAAAACTCATGTTTTAAATCCTGACTTTAAGACCTTAATTGTGTCTGAGACGTGCTATTTACGTGTTTACTTGTGGAGGGATATGGGAGCCATTATTTTCCCTTATTTGTTTCCCATATCTGTAGTCCTATCTGTTTTACATGTCGCTTAGAATATTATCCTTTTAAACCTAGGAGTTCAGCCTAGTACTCGCCTTGTAGGATTAGTAGTCCTAAATACCCTCCAGGACTTATAGAATGGGACGGGTAATAGCACGCAATAAGCTTCTTGACCGACACACGCATTTTAAATACCTTAACAGGGCGGGAAGGGTAGAATATGGATATGATGACCGGTGCGCTAATACCACGTGTAGCCCCTCTTCGAGGCGTGACATACCAGGTAGTGCATTTATGTGATCCATATTACTTTAAACCTAGGACAATTCTTTTCAAATGTTTATTCTAATGTTGTCCCAAAACCTTTAAAGATTTTCATACTTGTTTGAAATCCCCTCTTACATGAACATTATTTGCTACTTGTTCACCGTCAAAATTCACAAAACTTCTTGGCTGGGACCCACAGTTGTGGATCTTGAGGAGTGCATAACACCTTCCCCTTGGGATAACTTCAAGCCCTTACCCAATCTATGGTAATGCAAACTAGTTCATGAGTTATTTACTCTAGGTGCCCTAACGCACCATAAAAATTGTTAGGTGGCGAGTCTTCCTTAAACCTTTCCTTTAAGGAGTTTTCCAGAATGTCATAAACCCGATCTCTCCGTACCTAACCCGTGTGAGGAAAAAGGGGGTGCGACACCTCTCCGGGTCATGAGGCAAGCAGGCAGAAAACAAGTCGTGCCAAGGGTTGATAAGATGAGCCACTTCAGAGCTGACTTCCAGGATGACGACGTCCCCTATAAGTGCCAAGCCCAACACATGTGGCACTGCAAGATCATAATAGAGAAGAACATAATCGAACCAGACAGGTACCATGCATGATGTGCACATTTCTACCTAGCGTGGCTGGAAGACGACTTGGATGGGTAATGAGGCCAGGAATCAGCCGAGGCAATAGAATCATAGACGAGAATGCCGAGGCTAAGGTCAAGTACAATCGGCTACGCAAAAGGATCCATGATTCTGAGAACGCGCACCGAGAGATACAAGAAACTAACAAAAGGTTGATCAAAGAATGGAAAGACATGGCCATCCATTCCAACAAGAAGCAGGAATAATTGGAGCAAGGCATAGTGGAGCTGGAAGGAAAATTCATCAAGAGGGTTGAAGACTGCCAGAAAGCCGAGGGAAATGAAGGAGGACACCTGGCCAGAGCGTACCTGCTTCTGGGACTGCGTGAGCTAGGGAACTTGTTCGATGATATCAAGGATATCAAATCCGGGGAAGGTCCTTCTGGGAACAAATAGGCTAGATTTAGCTTTTTGCTTTTATCAATATAATAAGTCCAAGTGTCATTAGTGACTTTATTTTCTGCTTGTTATTTTAGTGTCATTTTTGGATTCGTCTATTTTTTATTAATGAAATGAGGCATTTTGGTATCTAAGTTCTCCAAATCAACTTGTCGCTAAGCCTACCTCGAGCACAACGAGGCTCCCAAAATTAGGACACGCATTTACATTCCTGCAATATGTGTTTAAATACTGTAAATCATTTCTTATGATCCTCACTGACTTGGCTACCTTTTGTTTTTGTTTTTGTTTTCTTTATTTTGATTATTCCCCTCCCCAAAGGTTGGTTCATGCATTCTGGCATCATCATCATACTACACAAGATCCAGGGGCCCTCCACCTTCTCATCTTCCTAGTCCACCTAAAGGAAAAAGCAAAGGCAAAGGCAAAATGGAAGAATTGAGCAATATCAGAAAGGAAAACACAATGCCAGTTGAACGAACAGAAGCTTCTGACAGTCAAGGTACTCATGTTCAGAATGATGCTATGTCACAACTCGAGCAAAGATTGTTGAAACTCCAAGGAGAGCTTGAACATGTTCGGAACTTGGAAAATGTATCCTTCTCACTTAGTGTTCCAAATGTCAATCATCCAAACACCCAAAATCCCATACCTCCTCAGAATATCCCAAACAAAACAAAATCCTCCCACAACTCACCACTATACAACTCAACCGAAAAATCAAACTATTCCAACACAATTAAACACTTGCCACACTCCGAGAAACACCCAACTAATCGTCCATAAACCATAAAACTCCACAAATGACCACCTTTATGCCCAGGCACCAGGCCAGCATAATAACCCCATATACGTGGAGACTCTACCTCACTCCACCCAACCCATTTCTTACACACCCGAATCCAGTGAGAAGGATATGCTTATTAAGAACTTGGCCGAAGAACTCAAGAAACTGACTAGCCAAGTTCAAGGTGTTGAAGGAAGTAAGGGAATTGAAGGATTGAACAATGAAGATCTCTGCATACATCCCGATGTTGAACTACCGGAGGGTTACAAACCTCCTAAGTTCGAGATGTTCGACGGTACAGGTGATCCTAGGGTCCATCTAAGGACCTATTGTGACAAATTGGTTGGAGTAAGAAGAGACGAGAAGATTCGTATGAAATTATTCATGAGGAGCCTCACCGGAGATGCTTTTTCTTGGTACACCAGCCAAGACCCTAAGAAGTGGTATAATTGGGTGAATATGGAATCAGATTTCATGGATCGGTTCGGTTCAACACGAAAAATGCACCAGACGTGTTTTATATCCAGAACCTCAAGAAGAAGCCCACAGAAACGTTTCGCAAGTATGCCACTCGCTGGAGGTCTGAAGCAGCCAAGGTCAGGCTTGCCCTAGACGAAAAATAAATGAAAGGATTCTTCGTCCAGGCACAAGACCCGCAGTATTATGAGAGGCTGATGGTGATCGAAAACCACAAATTCTCTGAAATCATCAAGCTAGGTGAGAGAATTGAAGAAGGGATTAAGAGCGGAATGGTCACTAATTTTGAAGCATTACAAGCAATGAACAAGGCCCTGCAGTCAAACGGCATATCCAAAAAGAAAGATGTGGGAGCTGTAATGGTTGCACAGGGACCTAAATCCCCAATAACATATCGAACCTCTCCCCCACCTACTTATCAACCGACATCCCCCAGATATTCCCAACCAGCCCATGTTTATCATACATACAACTCTCAACCATCTCACTTCCACTCACCTCCAGCTCGCCAAAATTTCCCAAGACTTCGACCGCACACCACCCAAGAAATAAACCGCCATTGTCGAACCTATTGACCGGTTGTATGAAAGACTGAAAGTTTCTGGTTATGTCACCCCTATCCCTACTGTGACCCCCTGAAAATCCATCATAGTGGGTCAATCCAAATAAAACATGTGCATACCATTCCAGCATGAAGGGACACACTATTGATGAATGCCGTTCACTAAAGGATAAGATCGAGTCTCTAATTGATAATAATATCATCCAAGCAAAGGAAGCTACTCCCAATATCCGCAACAATCCGCTCCCAGACCATAGGGGTGGAGGCATCAACATGATAGAGATAGAGGAAGAATGGGACCTAGAGGGGTCGATCAGGTTGATCAAAGAAGGTGATGACCCAAAATAGCCAGTAGTCACTCTTAACCCTATCATAGTCCACATTCAGCCATTAGGAGATGTTTATGTAGCTGCGTCAGTCCCATTCGAGTTTAAAGCGGCACCACCCACAGATGCATCTGTGCTGTTTGAGGTCGAAGTAATGCCACCTGCCACTGTACCTGTCCCATTTGAAGTAAGGGTAGCCGCAACAATTACAGTGACAGTGTCAACCACGACGCATTTCAAAACTAATGTTGTACCTTGGGATTACTTAGCTGAAGCAAGAAGGAAAGGTAAAACTAAGATAGAAGAAGTTGGTGCTGCGCAGGGAATGACCAGGACCGGTAGGGTCTATACACCTGAACACTTGGCAGAGTCTAGCAAACAGGCTTCCAACAGACCACTCATTGAAACAGGTCCAGACGGTCTTTGGAGGGAGTTGCAAGCCAAAGATACTCAATCATAGATTAGATAAACAAAACCCCAGCCCAGATATCCATTCTATCATTGCTGCGAAACTCGGAAACACACAGGAATGCTTTGATGAGAGTGTTGAATGAAGCATATGTGCCTAATAACATCACCAATGGAGAAATGACCAACATGGTAGGGGAGGTGCTGGAAAGTCGTAAGATCACTTTCCACGAGGACAAGCTGTCGCCTGAAGGGTTAAATCACAACAAAGCACTGCACATCACTATGCAATGTGAGGATTACTTCATCACCAGGGCTCTGATTGACGGGGGATCGAGCCTCAACATCTGTCTATTGACAACACTTAAGAGATTGGGCAAGGGATTGTACGAGATAAGAGAAGGGTCCATGAATGTAAAGTCTTTTGACGGTTCTCAGAGGTCTACTATTGGTGAAATTAGTCTTTGTCTACAAATGGGACCTACATGGTTCGAGGTTGAATTCTAGGTGCTAGATATATCTGCATCCTACAACCTATTATAGGGACGACCATGGATACATGCCGCTTGAACTGTGGCATCAACATTGCATCAGGCAGTAAATTTTGAATGGAACCACCGGGAAGTAATCATCCAAGGAGATGGAAGCAACCCTATCTATAACTGCCAGACCATCCCGGTGGTTGAAGGTAGAAGAAAGCTGGGTGGAGAAACCTACCACCACATCGAGCAGGTCAACGCAATAGACAAGTATAAGTGGTGGGATAGTAAGATCAAGAGCATATTGAATTGGAGCGGATACGAGCCTGGAAAAGGACTCGGCAAGAATCTTCAGGGGATTTCCAAACCAATACAGTTGAAGTGCCACGGCACCACCTTTGGTCTAGGATATAAGTACACTTGACAAGAGTACAAAACTGGTCGCCACCATGGAGCAGTCCTTACTATCCTATGGAACAATCTATATCGTATCTAGAGCAGACCTTCCAGCAAGCTGACATCATATGGGGGTCAGAAGAAGAAGAAGCATTGGCATCCTTGAAGAATCTATTCTTGGAAGATGAACATGGACTGTTGTGTTATTGTCGAGGAGGAGGGGGAGGAAGGCGTTTCCATCCAAGCCATGAGCAAGGGCTCATTCCTCAAGAATTGGACTGTCAGACCATCCAGGGCCCGACGAGTCCCGGGGTAGAAAGGCTGAACAAGTATTGTTTATTTTTATTTGCTAATGATTTCCTTTTCGCATTTCTAGTTTTTAGATCTCCAATGTTCTAAAACATTTGTTTAAATTATCAAAAATCGCTTTATGTTTTAATGAATCAATATTTATTATTATCGTTTTTCACTCATTACTTCTATCTATACAACATTACTATTTCCTATCTTGATGAACCAATCACTGTGACATGCAATGAAACAACGCAACAAAAGGACAGTGATTCAGAAGAAGAGGATGTCATACCCGATGAAATTGTCAGAGAAGTTGAGGATTTCAAGAACAGACCTAAGTCCAATATGGACGAAACTGACGTAGTCAACCTGGGAGATTCAGAGACTGTCAAAGAAACTCGCATCAGCATCCACTTGTCATCGTCAGAAAAGGAAGAATACACACAATTCTTGAAAGAGTATGAAGACATATTCTCGTGGTCGTATGATGACATGACTGGTCTAAGTACGTCCATAGTGGCTCAAAAATTTCCAACCAATCTTATGTGCCCGCCAGTAAAGCAGAAACTCTGAAAGTTCAAGCCTGATATGAGTCTGAAAATCAAGGAGGAAGTTACGAAAAAAATCAATGCCAAGGCCCTCAGGGTGGTTAAATACCCAACATGGTTAGCCAACATCGTGCCATTGCCCAAGGAAGATGGAAAAGTTAGGGTTTGTGTCAACTAACGGGATCTCAACCGGGCCAGTCCAAAGGATGATTTCCCTCTCCCAAACATACACATCCTGATTGACAATTGTGCCAAGCATGAACTTCAGTCGTTCGTGGATTGCTTTGCCGGTTACCATCAGATTTGGATGGACGAGGAAGATGCTGAGAAAAGGACTTTCATCACTCCGTGGGGAGTCTACTGTTATATGATGATGCCATTCGGCCTAAAGAATGCTGGGGCCACTTACATGAGAGCTATGACCACCATCTTCCATGACATGATACATAAGGAGATCGAGGTGTATGTGGACGACGCCATCATCAAGTCTAGGAAAGCCACCGACCATCTAGCAGATCTGAGGATGTTCTTCAACAGATTACGAAAATACAACCTGAAGTTGAACCCCGCCCAGTGTGCATTCGGGGTTCCCGCTGGAAAATTGCTTGGGTTCATCGTCAGCCGTCGAGGAATAGAATTGGATCCATCAAAGGTCAAAGCCATCCAAGAGTTACCGTCACCAAGAAATAAGAAGGACGTAATGAGTTTCCTGGGACGACTAAATTACATCAGCCGGTTCATAGCCCAGTCCACGGTCATATGTGAACCAATCTTCAAGATGCTGATGAAAGATGTTGCAACTAAATGGACCGAGGATTGTCTAAAGGCCTTCGATAGAATTAAGGAGTACTTGTCAACACCGCCAGTCTTGGTACCGCTAGATCCAGGTAGACCCTTTCTACTCTACCTTGCAGTACTGGATGGAGCTTTCGGCTGCGTTCTGGGTCAACATGACAAAACAGGGAGAAAAGAGTAGGCTATCTATTATCTGAGCAAGAAGTTCACTCTATACAAGGCACGGTATTCTCTACTGGAACGTACCTGTTGTGCTTTAACCTGGGTAGCCCAGAAGCTGAGGCACTACTTCTGCACCTACACAACATACCTCGTATCAAGGATGGATCCCTTTAAGTACATCTTTCAGAAGCACATGCCCACTGGCAAGCTAGCTAAGTGGAAAATCTTGTTGAGTGAGTTAGACACTGTCTATGTGACTCAAAAAGCGGTCAAAGGACAAACATTGGCAGATCATCTTGCTGAAAATTCGGTGGATGGAGAATACGAACAACTAAGAATGTATTGTCCTGATGAAGAGGTGTTGTTCATAGGGAAGACATTGCATAATCCTATGACGGCTGGAGAATGTTCTTCGACGGAGCAGCGAATTTCAAAGGAGTCGGCATTGGAGTTGTCCTAGTATCGGAAACCGGTCAACATTATCCGGCATCTGCTAAACTCAGATTCCCTTGCACTAACAATATGGCAGAGTATGAAGCCTGCATCCTAGGACTCAACATGGCCATTGCCATGAATATTCAGGAACTGCTGGTAATTGGTGACTCAGACTTGCTAATACATCAGTACAAGGAGAATGGGATACCAAGAATTCCAAGATACTACCGTATCTACACCATGTGCAAGAATTGAGAAATAGGTTCACGAAGACGGAATTTCGGCATGTCCCCAAAATTCATAACGCGTTTGCCGATGCACTGGCCACTCTATCATCCATGATACAACATCTAGATAAGAACTTCATTGACCGTATTCCAGTAAAGATCCATAGCCAGCCGGCATATTGTGCCCATGTTGAAGAAGAAGCGGATGGAAAACCATGGTTCCACGACATCAAGGAATACTTGACAAAGGGAGAGTATCCAGAGCATGCAAATCATACTCAGAAATGCACGCTTCGGAGATTGTCCAATAGTTTCTTTCACAGCGGAGAAACCCTGTACAGGAGAACTCCCGATTTGGGATTATTGAGATTTGTCGATGCAAAAAAAGCCTCCAAACTACTGGAAGAAATACATGCTGGGACCTACGGATCATATATGAATGGTTTTGTCTTAGCAAAGAAGATACTCCGAGCCGGTTATTTCTGGATGACCATGGAAACGGACTGCATCCAGTATGTTCAAAAATGCTACCAATGTCAGGTACATGCAGATATGATAAAAGTACCCCCCAAATGAGCTCAATGCAACAAGCTCACCATGGCCATTTGCCGCCTGGGGAATGGATGTCATTGGACCAATCGAGCCTACCACCTCAAATGGACATAGGTTCATCCTAGTAGCTATTGATTACATCATAAAATGGGTCGAAGCAGCATCTTACAAAGCATTGACTAAGAAAGTCGTGGAAGACTTTGTCTGCGACCGCATTGTTTGTCGGTTTGGAGTTCCAGAATCAATCATCACCGAAAACAACTCCAATCTAAACAGTGATCTGATGAACCGTTACGAGCATCTAGCCATCATAGACGGAAAAAGGATGAATGCAGTGTGTCATGGACAACTTTATCAAAATAGGATCTCCAGAGCCTTTAACAAAAGAGTCAAACCAAGACAGTTCACACCGGGGCAGCTAGTGTTGAAAAAGATCTTTTCACATCAGGATGAAGCCGAAGGGAAATTCTCTCCCAACTGGCAAGGTCCGTACATGGTTCATCGAGTGTTAACATGAGGAGCTCTTATACTTGCATAAATGGACAGAGAAGTCTAGCCAAAGCCAATCAATTACGATGCAGTCAAGCGCTACTATGTGTAATTATTTATACTTTTCTCAAATGATGTAAATTAAACTACGCCTGACCTGATTCCCGTTTAAGAGGAGATACGTCAGAAGCCCTATGGGTTCGGTCACAATTCAATAAAAATCTCATTTCCCCCCGCAATTGGAAACTAGGGCCGACTTTTGAGGAGGACACTCAAAATTTCGAAGCAAGTTCAGCCGACCGCAGCATGCGCAACAGTCAGAGACGTCAACCCATCTAACTGGGGTAGAATTTTGAGGAGGAACCTCAAAATTCCGTAGCACGAGAGGTTGCAATGTCTTGAACTGTATCATGGTCATCGGTTCATCTATATTTCTTAAAATATATTTTTACTATGTCTTTACAAAATCATGCATGCTTGCTTCAAAAATAGCTCTGTTTAGCAAACGCTACCCCGATGATATAAAGAGGATCATCAGACCAAGCTGAGCAAGTCAAGCAAAGCCAGCGGGGACACGAACCAGCCTTCCCCATCTGCAGAACTCATGATTTTTCTTTGGATGCAAGAACAAAGAACAAACACGCTCAGAAGTCACAATTCTCAAAAAAAAAACTCCATCGCCGAAATTTGCTATAATCACAAAAAATAAACATGCTTCGTAGTCACAATTCTCACAACAATCACAATATCGAAATCTGCTACCAGCTAAGAAATTCTACTACCATTTGCTATTTATTCTTCTACATAAGGCTAAGCTCTGCCTTCATCTTGCATGAGACTAAGCTATGTTCGGCATTTTGCATGAGGTTAAGATCTACCTCCACATCTTGCATGAGGTTAAACTCTACCTCCACATTTGTATAAGGCTAATCTCTACCTTCCCCTGCATGAGACTAAGATCTGTCTCAATCTTGCATAAGGCTAATCTCTGCCTTCATCTGCATAAGGCTAATCTCTTCCTTCCTTTGCATGAGGCTAAGCTCTGCCTCCATTTGCATGAGGCTAATCTCTGCCTTCATCTGAATAAGGCTAATCTCTGCCTTCCCCTGCATAAGGCTAATCTCATTCTTCATATGCATAAGGCTAAACGTTGCCTTTCCCCCGCATGAGACTAAGCTCTGTCTCCATTTGCATAAGGCTAATATCTGCCTCCATCTGCATAAGGCTAATCTCTGCCTTCATTTGCATGAGACTAAGCTCTGTCTCCATTTCCATAAGGCTAATATCTGCCTCCATCTGCATAAGGCTAATCTCTGCCTTCATTTGCATGAGACTAAGCTCTGTCTCCATACTTGCATGAGGATATGCTCTGCCTCCAATTTACTTTTCACCGCGACTAAGCGCTGTCTCTCAAGCATTATCTACTTTGCTCCTCTTTCGGCCTAAGCTCTGCCCTCCATTTCCCAAGACTAAGTCTTGTCTTGTGGACATCATATTATTGCATCATAGCCGGAAGACACCATGTCATGGCCTGAGGGTCTCTCTCAAATTTATATATTATTATTCAAAGGCGTCATAGTTCAGAGGCACCATCTTCATAGCCCGAGAACATCATTTCATGGCCTACGAATCTCTTATTGAACAATTCATGGCCCAGGACGTCATGGTCTGAGGACGCCATCCCTAACCGTTAGAAGACAACTTTCATAGTCTAAAGGGAACCTGCATCATCTTTAATTTTATGCACAATATATGCTTATAGTATTCCTATTTACAGGTAACCCAACGAGCAACGACTATCCCAGCAAGAGCGATCCCGCTCCGGTTCTCCCAACCATATCAAACCCGATCTCCCCCATAAACTGTTCATTCGCCCATCCCTAGATGTTGCGTCCGTTCTTGTGATGATTTCACCTGTATACTTCGCCGATGAATCCGAAACTACATACGACCTGATTCCTGTAAAACCATGGATATGTAGGCAGCTCAGAAGCCAGGGTGCGACCTAAATATCTCAAACCGTTTCGCTTGGTCAAAATTGGTCATCATATCTTTACCCGACAACTCTTTCATCCTTTCCGAGTAAAGAGGGACATCTGATGATACCCAATTATTCTCAAAATACTTTTAACATTGCATATATACCTTCAAAATCATGCATTAATACCAATTGGTATTTTTCCATAATTTGTCCACATTTTTATTAATTTGTCCAACATTTTATTTCCAATAAATAATTACAAAATTGCACCACAAATTATTTCAAAGGCATTTCTTGACTTAATTTATTATTTATGGTCCTATTAAGACCAAATTATTCCATGAATAGCCTATTTGGCACATTTTGTCTATAATTGCAATAACTTTCCAATTAGAGACTATGTATATAATTTTCGTATCATTTTTACCAAAAATTAGTCCTTTATATTTTTAAATACTAAATTATCTCCATGCATTGAAATCATTTTTATAATTATTAATTATGTTATAAATTGTTTTGACTAATTTAATTCGGGTATTTAACAAATGGCCTATTTCAATTCCAATTATGGCCTAAATTAAACCAGCCCAAACACCCGATCCCAGCGTATTATCACCTATCAATATCATAATCCTCTATTATTCAACCATCAATATCATATATATAATCCGTTGCATTGCACAACCCGATCCCACTGTATCAATATCAAATCCTCCCTTATTCCACTATATCACAACCGTTGTGACGTGTGACCCGATCAACAAACAATTTAAATCAATAAGAACAATCCAATAACTCAATTTATAAGAATTTATACCATCAAAGGGTATGAGTACACGGCAATAAGGGAACCACATAATAATCGAAGATGTAACGATTCGGTCGGTCGTTTCAAGAGTTATAGCCATGTTTCCCCCATTTCTGCTTCTTTATGTGTTATTCAGCTGTTTTGTATTGTATCGAGTTGGTTTGTTTGCGTACGGAGTGGCTTTGGAGTGGAATGAGACACTTAGTCTCCTATTTAGAGTTTAAGTTAGAAAAGTCAACCGGATGTCGACTTATGAGTAAACGATCTCGGATTTGGAACATATGGTTCGATTAGCTCCTTTAGTTGATTTTGAACTTAGGAGCGCGTCCAGAATGTAATTTGGAGGTCCGTGGTAGAATTAGGCTTGAATTGGCAAAATTGAAAATTTGGCTATTTTGGTCGGCAGTAGAAATTTTTATATCGGTGTCGGAACATAATTCCGGAAGTTGGAGTAGGTTTGTACTGTTATTTGTGATGTGTGTAAATTTTGAGGTTCTTCGGACGTGGGTTGGTAAGTTGCGGCATCGTTTGCGAAATTTGGAAGTTTAGAAGTTCTTAGGCTTGAATCCGAGGATAATTTGAAGTTTTGATGTTGTTTTGAGTGTTCCGAATGTCTGACTAAGTTCGTATATTGATACATGACTTGTTGGTATTATTGGTTGAGGTCTTGAGGGCCTCGAGTGTGTTTCAGATGGTTAACGGATTAATTTTTTATGTTTGAGAGCTGCTGATTCTTCTGGTGTGAGCCTGCAGGTGTTTTCCGCAGTGGAGCTGCAGGTGCGATTAGTGGAGCCGAAGATGCGGAAATGGGAGGCTAATGTTGGGAGCGCAGGTGCGAAGGATTCGCCAGACTTGCAAGCCCGCATGTGCGAGACTTGGGGCGCAGGTGCAGAGGTTGAGGATTTAAGTCGTTCTTGCAGGTGCAAAAAGCCTGGACAAAAAGTATAAATAGCACACTTCGCGAATTTTGGTACATTTTCAACCATTTTCAGTCGGTTTTGGAACCTTTAGGAGTGATTTGAAGAGCGATTCAAGGGGTTTTCAATGAGTTAAGTTTCCTGAGATCTAATACTCCTATATATGGTGATTTCCCGTTGTTTAAGAATTTAAATAGTGGACATTAGTGGTGAAAATGAAGGGTTAGGGGATGAGATTTTGGAGAGTTTGATGGGAGCATTTGAGGGGCCAAACAATGTCAAATTTTGATAAATTTCGTATGTATGGACTCGTGAGTGAATGGGCTTTCTAGTTTTTTTTTTTTTGGATTTTTAGACGTAGGCCCAGGTGTCGGGTTTGAGCCGATTTTCGGATTTTTGGTCTAATTTGATAATTTTCTTATGGAGTCATTCTATTAGCATATATTGATGGTATTGTACTCATTGTGAATAGATTCAAAGCATTTGGAGGCTGAGTTGAGGGGCAAGAGCATCGCGGCATAGAGATTTGATCGGTTTGAGGTAAGTAACGATTGTAAATCTAGTCTTGAGGGTATGAAACCCCAGATTTTGTTTCATGTGACTATTTTGAGGTGTCACACATGCTAGGTGACGGGCGTGTGGGCGTGCACCATTGGGGATTGTGACTTGGTCCGTCCCGTAGCACTGCAAGCATATTTTTTTGAAACTATATGATACTTTTATATCTTAGAAAGCGTTTCTGTAAATTGAGTTGGATGCCATGTTTAAGCCTTATGCCAGTGTTGTTTTCACCCTTAGATTTCTTTTCATGCTATCCTCTCATTGTTTTGATTGAAAATCTATACTAAGTCATGATATACATATTTACTGCATAGCTTAACCTCTTTGACTCTATTTTATACATCATGTAAATGTTGTTTGGCTGAGTACTTTAACTTCTGAGAGCCCGAGGGGCTGGAGAGGTTTATGTCTGAGTGAGGCCGAGGGCCTGATTTATGAGGATATTTTGGGATCGGGTTGCACGCCGCAACATGTTTGATATAGGCCGAGGGTCTCATTGATTTATGCCATGATTTGGCTTGATGTAGCGTTTGGGCTTAAGGAGCCCCTCTAGAGTATGTACACACCCCCAATGAGCGCAAGTACCTACTAAGTGCTAGTGCGAGTGCCGAGTGATGAGTGGCTAGGAGGCATGAGTTATGGTGAGGTTTGCCCGAGGGGCTGTATACGAGTGACTATGAGAATTGTCTGAGGGGCTGTATACGAGTGACTATGAGGTTTGCCCGAGGGGCTGTATTTGAGTGATGTTTTGCCCGAGGGGCTGATTATGACTTCATCATTTTGCTCACTTTTGCATTGAGCCTTTGTTTGAAAATTGTTGAAAGATATCTTTTAATGATTTCACTGGAATTGGATTTAAACGAAATGATTTGATTCTAACTCTAGTTTTTTTTAAAAGCATCTTGTATTTTACTAATTTTTTGTGATATGACATTTCTTGAATTTTTGCTCGTCACTACTGCTCAGTCTTTATTTACTGTTGTTACTTACTGAGTTGGTATACTCACGTTACCCCATTCACCTTTTGTGCTAATCCAGGCATATCTGGACACGGTAGCGTCTATTGACTATTCTAGTTGCTGATTTCTCGGAGACAACAAGGTAGCTGCCTGGTGATCGCAGCCCTACTCTTATCCCTCTTATCTTCCTTTAGATGTATTAGTTATTTTCTAGACTATGTTAGTCACGGTTGTTTTAGACAATTGTTATAGATTCTCATGACTAGTGACACCCGATGTTGGGCTTTTCTTTCCGCATTATTATTTCATTTGAATTTCTTTATGAAGGTTTATTATTAAATAGCTTTGAAATTATCTTTGAAATTAAAACGTCGTTTGTTTTGGGAATGAGTCAGCTCGCCTAGTACCACGATAGACGCCATCACGACTGGGTCAGTTTGGGTCATGACAAATTGGTATTAGAGCCTAGGTTACATAGGTTTCACGAGTCATGAGCAGGTTTAGTAGAGTCTTGCGGATTGGTGCAGAGACGTCCGTACATATCTTTGAGAGGCTTCAGAGCCCTTAGGAAAAATCTCACTTTCTTGAATTTTTGTTGTGCGAATCCATTGATTCTGGTAACTAAACATCTATTCTTTCATTCTCTCACAGATGGTGAGGACCCGCACTACCAGACAAGGTGACCAACCACTAGTACCACCAGCCAGGACCGTGAGAGGTCAGGGCCGCAGTTGAGGTTGTGGTATGGGTAGAGGTGCAACCCACACGACAGCTGGGGCAATACTTGTAGACCCTCCAGTTTCTCTAAACCAGGTCCCAACCAGAGATGCTCCAGCAGGACCAGCTCAGGCACCACCTGTGCCTATTGTGATTCCTGGCCTTCAAGAGGCCCTAGATCGGATTTTATCAGTATGTACTGGCCTTGCTCAGCGATCTTTGTTTCTACGGCCGCAGCTACTTCTTAGGCCGGGGGAGGAACCCAGACTCCCGCCGCCCGCACACCGGAGCAGGTTGTTTAGGGGTTTCAGATATCGGGGGCACCACCAGCCCAGCCGGTTGCAGCTGATCAAGACTATGCAGTTCCTGTTATGCCTGAAGATGAGCAACGTATATTGGAGAGTTTTGGGAGACTCCACCCTCCATCTTTCTATAATGTAGAGTGTGAGGATGCATAGGGTTTCTTGGACATGTGTCAGAGGATGCTCTGGACAACAGGTATTCTGGAGACCAATGGGGTCTCATTCACTACTTTCCAGTTCTATGGAGTTGCATTTAGTTGGTGGGAGACTTACGAGAGGCGTAGGCCGATTGATGCAACACCCCTTACTTGACAGCATTTCTCCGTCCTCTTTCTAGAGAAGTTTGTACCTCAATCCCATAGAGAGAATCTGTGTAGGCAGTTTGAGCAGCTTCGTCAGGGTGATATATCTGTGACATAGTATGAGATGCATATCTCCGAGTTGGCCCGTCATGCGATCTGGTTGGTTCCCACAGATCGCGAGAGGATTGGGAGGTTTATAGATGACCTCAATTTTTAGCTTCGATTGCTTATGACCTGAGAAAGGGTGTCTGGTGCTACTTTTGATGAGGTTGTCGACATTGCTCGACAGATTGAGATGGTTTGTGGTCAAGAAAGGATTGAGAGGGAGGCCAAGAGGCCTCGTGTTCAAGGTGGATTCAGTGGTGCTCCTCATGGTGGTTAGTTCTAGCACGACAGAGGCCGCCATTCAAGCATGCTCAGTAAGCTCGCCCAGTTCACCGTGGTGCATCATCAGACCATGTTTCTCACTATTCTCATCGAGACCACTCATCACTTAGTGCCCTCCTAGCCGAGAGTTCGTCCCGTGTTCCATCAGTTCAGGGCTCCTCCATGTCAGGTTCTTCTACCAGTTATTTCGGTGTTAGGGGTTCCCTTCAATCCCCGTCACCAGCACCAGGGGGTTGTTTTGAGTGTGGGGATTTTGGGCATATGTGGAGGCAATGGCCTCATCGTCATTAGGGTCCGCCTCAATAGAGGAGTCAGTCGTCGACTTCAGCACCAGTTACTTCACCAACCGCCCAGCCAGCTAGGGGTGGAGGTCAGTCAGCTAGGGGTCGCCCTAGATAGGGAGGTCGATAAGGTGGTGGTCAGGCCCGTTTCTATGGACTCCCATCCAGACCAGATGCTATGTGGAGGCATAGCTTAGCCTCGTTTACTCTATTTTATACATCATGTAAATGTTGTTTGGTTGAGTATTTTGATTTCTGAGAACCCGAAGGGCTGGAGAGTTTTATGACTGAGTGAGGCCGAGGGACTAATTTGTGAGGATATTTTGCGATCGGTCTGCACGTCGCAGCATGTTGGATATAGGTTGAGGGCATCACTGATTTATGCCATGATTTTGATTGATATAACGCTTGGGCTGAAGGAGCCCCTCCGAAGTCTGCACACATCCCCAGTGAGCGCAGGTACCTATGAGTGCGTGTGCGAGTGCCGAGTGATGAGTGATTGGGAGGTATGAGTGATGGTGAGGTTTGCCCAAGGGGTTGTATACGAGTGACTATGAGGTTTCCCGATGGGCTATATTTGCCCGAGGGGCTGATTATGATTTCATCATTTTGCTCACCTTTGCATTGAGCCTTTGTTTGAATACTGTTGAAGGATATCTTCAAATGATTTCACTGGAATTGGATTTAAACGAAATGATTTGATTTTAACTCTGGTCTTTTTTAAAAGCATGTTGTATTTTATTGAGTTTTCGTGATATGAGTTTACTTGCATTTTTGCTCGTCACTATTGCCCAGTCATTATTTACTGTTGTTACTTACTGAGTTGGTGCACTCACGTTACTCCCTTCACCGTGTGTGCAGATCCAGGTGTATCTGGACATGGTAACGGCTGTTAACTATTCCAGTTGCTGATTTCTTGGGGACAGCAAGGTAGATGTCTGGTTATCACATCCCTGCTCTTCTCCCTCTTATCTTCCTTTATATGTATTAGTTATTTTACAGACTATGTTAGTCTCAGTATTTTTAGACAGTTGTTGTAGATGTTTATGACTAGTGACACCCGATGTCAGGCTTTTCTTTCCGCATATTCGTTTGATTTGAATTTCTTTATGAAGGTTTATTATTAAATAGCTTTGAAATTATCTTTGAACTGAAAACGTCGTTTGCCTAGTACCACGATAGGCGCCATCACGACTGGGTTAGTTTGGGTCGTGATAGAGGCTTGCGACAAATATTAGAAAAGCAACAAGATAAGTGAAGCACGTGACAACTAATGTGTGCAAGTACAACAAGTAAGGCAAGCAGCAGATAAGCACAGAGTCATGGAAGGAACTCAACAATTAAGAGGTCGCAAGTCAATAAGGAAGACAACAACTTCAACTAAAGAATAAAAGAGCAAAATAACAAGTAAGAAGAAGAACAAGTGCTAACAACATCAAGTAGAGCATGTAAGAGTAGATTAACGATGAAAGATATCACATGTTATGACACAGTTCAATTAAAGGCATGGAAAGTGTTTAGATACTCGGAACCAGTCAAATACCACATATAGGCCATTTACCCACTCGTCACCTCGTGTACACGACTTTCACATAACACGGATAGCACAATTAACCTAAATCCTAAGGGGTAGTTTCCCCCACATAAAATTAAGCAAGATACTTACCTCAGTTTGGCCAAATCAATATTCAAATTAACTTTTCCTTTTTAAATTCGCCTTCGCTCGGCTCAATCTAGCCAAAGACGACTTAAATACATCAAATAATACAAGAGAAAAATTTCAATTAATAAAGCTATGATCTTTATACAATCTCTAAAAAGTCAACCCCGGGCCCGCCCCACGAGTACCCATAGCCCCACGAGTACATATATATATTTTTCTAAATCTGAGTCCAATTCAACTCTCAAATCCCCACTTTTCATTTTTCAAATCTTTGACAAAATCTCAAAATTGTTCCTTAGATTGTTATGAATTTGATGCTTAAATCTAATATAAAATCATGAAATATAGTTGGAAATCGATTAAAATCAGTTACCCAATAGTTTGGTATGAAAATCTCTCTAATCACCTCCCACCGAGTCTAGGGGTTCAAAATATTATAAAATGAAGTTAAGTCTCGGAATACTCAGCTATAAACAAGTTGCATATGTCGCAGTTGCGACATGGTGCAAAAAGAGAAGAATCCTTCGCAAAATCTAAGCTTGAACAGTTCGGATGCCTTCGCAAATGCGAAAAAAATGTCACAAATGCGGACATCGATATTTCGCAAAAGCGACCTGTTGGTCGTAAAAAGCGACTCTAACCCAGACCAGGCCTTCATCGCAAACGCAAACTCTACATGCTTCGCAAAAACGATCATTTCTTCGCAAATGTAAGTCCCTCCCCCAGCATCCCAGGTTCGCAAAAGAAAGGACTACCTCGCAAATGCGGTAGTCGCATTTGCGGAAAACAATCGCAATTGCGATGGAATCAGCCCCAACACTCTAAAGGCTACAAAACCAATCTGAAACTCACCCGAGCCCCCGAGGCTTCAAACCAAACACCACACAAGTCTAAAAATATAACACAAACTTGCTCGTATGATGAAAACACTAAAATAAACTCTAGAATCACGAATCGGACACCAAAGCGCATGAAAATCACAATGAACTTCAAGAACTTCTAGAATTGCAACCATGCGTCCGAACCACATAAAATCAACTCCAAATAACACCAAATTTTGCAAGCAAATTCCAAATGACGAAACACTCCTATTTCAAGTCCCAAAACCAAAATCCGAACCCGATAGCCTTAAAGTAAACCCATGGTCAAACTTAGAAAAATTTTTAACCTTTAAGTTGCTAACTTCCGTCAAATGGTGCCGAAACCTTCTAGAAACATCCAAATACAAACTGGGGCATACACCCGAGTCCAAAATCACCATCCGGATCTAGCGGAATAAACGAAACTCCAATTTGAGGTCTAATCCTCAAAAGTAAAACTTAGTCAACTCTTTCAACTTCAAGCTTCTCAAGTGAGAGTCCTCCTTCAAAATCAATTCCGGATAACTCAAAACCATAGTCGACCATGCACGCAGGTCATAATACACTATGTGAAGCTACTCATGACCTCAAACTGCCAAACCAGATGCAATTTCTCAAAACAGCCGACTGAGTCGTTACAAAAGTATCCAATAGTTTCTCTTGAAGACACTCTAAGAGCTTAACAGTTAAATTTTCTATCTAAATATTTTTTTGAAATTTGTCCAATGGAAAATGTATCATATAATCTTCGAAACTTATATCTTATGAAAGATAGAAACTTTATCTAATGGAAACGATTGTGTGCATATTTTTTTATTATTATAATTAGTAATCCTAAATATTCTACACGACGGTTATGGAGGGGTAATTTTATAAAAGTGTTCTGCTATAAATATAAATGTTGTTGTTATAGGTTAAAAGATGTCATAGAGAGGTAAAATATAACTTAAAAAATCAATTCTGAGGAAAACTTGACTTTTATAATGAATGATTGTTATATAGCGATGCTATTATTGAGGAGTTTGACAGTACGTTGTCATTTCATGAGCCTTTTAGCATTTCTAGTTGCAATTTTTTTACCGCGAAATAGGAAAAGAAATTAACTTTGAAACAGAAAATACAATTACTTTCTTTTTTTTTCAAGAAGAATCACATAGGCAATAATTAAATGAATGCCTACTCATGTTGAAGGAAGGACAACAACTTCGAGTTTAATGCAGTAATTTGCATGGAAAAACTGAAAAGGCAAAGGATGTGGGAATGCAGTAAATTGCACATTTGGGAAAATATCAGTTGTCACTAATGGTGTGTTTGGTACGTAGGAAAATATTTTTAGAAAAATGTTTTTCAATTTTCTCATGTTTGGTTGACTTAAATGTTTTGGAAAATATTTTTCTTATGAACTAATTTTCCTTAAATTGGAGGAAAATATTTTCCTTATCAAAGGAAGGAAAAATATTTTCCGAAACTCCTACCCATCCACCCCACCCCCACCCCCTACCCACCCGAAAAAAATTATTTCTTTACCTTATTTTTTTCGCAATTTCAAATTTCTTGTTTTTCGTTTTTCAGTTTAAGTTTTTTTATTTTTCGGTTTAAAGGTTCAAATTTTACAAGTTCCAAAGTTATGAGTTCGGAGGTTTAAGTGTTTGGAAGTTTACGGGTTTAGAAATTATAAAGTTTACTGGTTCGGAATTTCGTGGTTTCGAAAGTTTAGTTGTTCGGAAGTTTGGGTCGTGATAGAGGCTTGCGACAAATATTAGAAAAGCAATAGGATAAGTGAAGCACGTGACAACTAATGTGTGCAAGTACAACAAGTAAGGCAAGCAGCAGATAAGTACAGAGTCATGGAAGGAACTCAACAATTAAGAGGTCGCAAGTCAATAAGGAAGACAACAACTTCAACTAAAGAATAAAAGAGCAAAATAACAAGTAAGAAGAAGAACAAGTGCTAACAACATCAAGTAGAGCATGTAAGAGTAGATTAACGATGAAAGATATCACATGTTATGACACAGTTCAATTAAAGGCATGGAAAGTGTTTAGATACTCGGAACCAGTCAAATACCACATATAGGCCATTTACCCACTCGTCACCTCGTGTACACGACTTTCACATAACACGGATAGCACAATTAACCTAAATCCTAAGGGGTAGTTTCTCCCACATAAAATTAGGCAAGATACTTACCTCAGTTTGGCCAAATCAATATTCAAATTAACTTTTCCTTTTTAAATTCGCCTTCGCTCGGCTCAATCTAGCCAAAGACGACTTAAATACATCAAATAATACAAGAGAAAAATTTCAATTAATAAAGCTATGATCTTTATACAATCTCTAAAAAGTCAACCCCGGGCCCGCCCCACGAGTACCCATAGCCCCACGAGTACATATATATATATTTTTCTAAATCTGAGTCCAATTCGACTCTCAAATCCCCACTTTTCATTTTTCAAATCTTTGACAAAATCTCAAAATTGTTCCTTAGATTCTTATGAATTTGATGCTTAAATCTAATATAAAATCATGAAATATAGTTGGAAATCGATTAAAATCAGTTACCCAATAGTTTGGTATGAAAATCTCTCTAATCACCTCCCACCGAGTCTAGGGGTTCAAAATATTATAAAATGAAGTTAAGTCTCGGAATACTCAGCTATAAACAAGTTGCATATGTCGCAGTTGCGACATGGTGCAAAAAGAGAAGAATCCTTCGCAAAATCTAAGCTTGAACAGTTCTGATGCCTTCGCAAATGCGACAAAAATGTCACAAATGCGGACATCGATATTTCGCAAAAGTGACCTGTTGGTCGTAAAAAGCGACTCTAACCCAGACCACGCCTTCATCGCAAACGCGAACTCTACATGCTTCGCAAAAATGATCATTTCTTCGCAAATGTAAGTCCCTCCCCCAGCATCCCAGGTTCGCAAAAGAAAGGACTACCTCACAAATGCAGTAGTCGCATTTGCGGAAAACAATCGCAATTGCGATGGAATCCGCACAAACACTCTAAAGGCTACAAAACCAATCTGAAACTCACCCGAGCCCCCGTGGCTTCAAACCAAACACCACACAAGTCTAAAAATATAACACAAACTTGCTCGTATGATGAAAACACTAAAATAAACTCTAGAATCACGAATCGGACACCAAAGCGCATGAAAATCACAATGAACTTCAAGAACTTCTAGAATTGCAACCATGCGTCCGAACCACATAAAATCAACTCCAAATAACACCAAATTTTGCAAGCAAGTTCCAAATGACGAAACACTCCTATTTCAAGTCCCCAAACCAAAATCCGAACCCGATAGCCTTAAAGTAAACCCATGGTCAAACTTAGAAAAATGTTTAACCTTTAAGTTGCTAACTTCCGTCAAATGGTGCCGAAACCTTCTAGAAACATACAAATACAAACTGGGGCATACACCCGAGTCCAAAATCACCATCCGGATCTAGCGGAATAATCGAAACTCCAATTTGAGGTCTAATCCTCAAAAGTAAAACTTAGTCAACTCTTTCAACTTCAAGCTTCTCAAGTGAGAGTCCTCCTTCAAAATCAATTCCGGATAACTCAAAACCATAGTCGACCATGCACGCAGGTCATAATACACTATGTGAAGCTACTCATGACCTCAAACTGCCAAACCAGATGCAATTTCTCAAAACAGCCGGCTGAGTCGTTACAAAAGTATCCAATAGTTTCTCTTGAAGACACCCTAAGAGCTTAACAGTTAAATTTTCTATCTAAATATTTTTTTGAAATTTGTCCAATGGAAAATGTATCATATAATCTTCGAAACATATATCTTATGAAAGATAGAAACTTTATCTAATGGAAACGATTGTGTGCATATTTTTTTATTATTATAATTAGTAATCCTAAAGATTCTACACGACGGTTATGGAGGGGAAATTTTATAAAAGTGTTCTGCTATAAATATAAAAGTTGTTGTTATAGGTTAAAAGATGTATAGGGGAGGTAAAATATAACTTAAAAAATCAATTCTGAGGAAAACTTGACTTTTATAAATAATGTGTAATTTTTATATAGCGATGCTATTATTGAGGAGTTTGACCGTACGTTGTCATTTCATGAGCCTTTTAGCATTTCTAGTTGCAATTTTTTTACCGCGAAAAAGGAAAAGAAATTAACTTTGAAACAGAAAATACAATTACTTTCTTTTTTTTCCAAGAAGAATCACATAGGCAATAATTAAATGAATGCCTACTCATGTTGAAGGAAGGACAACAACTTCGAGTTTAATGCAGTAATTTGCATGGAAAAACTGAAAAGGCAAAGAATGTGGGAATGCAGTAAATTGCACATTCGGGAAAATATCAGTTGTCACTAATGGTGTGCTTGGTACGTAGGAAAATATTTTTAGAAAAATATTTTTCAATTTTCTCATGTTTGGTTGACTTAAATGTTTTGGAAAATATTTTTCTTATGAACTAATTTTCCTTAAATTGGAGGAAAATGTTTTCCTTATCAAAGGAAGGAAAAATATTTTCCGAAACTCCTACCCATCCACCCCACCCCCACCCCCTACCCACCCGAAAAAAATTATATTTTTACCTTATTTTTTTCACAATTTAAAATTTCTTGTTTTTCGTTTTTCAGTTTAAGTTTTTTTATTTTTCGGTTTAAAGGTTCAAATTTTACAAGTTCCAAAGTTATGAGTTCGGAGGTTTAAGTGTTTGGAAGTTTACGGGTTTAGAAATTATAAAGTTTACGGGTTCGGAATTTCGCGGTTTCGAAAGTTTAGTTGTTCGGAAGTTTATAAAATTTGTGGGTTCGGAAGGTTGTCGGTTCGAAAGTTTATGATTTCATGTTTATTATATCTAAATTACTTATGAATACTCCTGAGAAATCATTTTCCTTAATGCGTACCAAACACCGGAAAATAAATAAGATTACTACTTGTTTTCCAAAAAAATAATTTTTTGAAAAATATTTTCCGTTATACCAAACATACCCTAAGTTATCATGACCCGAATTTTCCACCGCCGGGACCGTGACGTCGCCTAACATTGAACCCACTAGGCAAGCCAACATTACTAATTATTTTACCTTATTCCTTTACCTTTAATAGTTTACCAGGTATTATAATAAAATCAATGGAAATTAAAATGTGGTGGAATAGAATATAACGGGTTGATCAAACACTAATACGAAATCCAAAGAAAAAGTACTCCCAGAACTGATGTCACAATTCCACGGACTATCTACGAATACTACAAACAGTGGTCTGAACAAAGTAAATATACATATGTCTCAGAAATAAATAAGAACAGAAAAGAAATATGAACAAAGTAAATATACATCTGACGCCAAGGCCTGCGGACACCTGCAGGACTACCTCGAGTCGTCACTGGGCTGAAGGCAGCAACCTCGATCTAGGGTCCGAAGAGTCCAATACCGGGATCTGCACAAAAGTACAGAGTGTAGTACCGGTACAACGGACCCCGTGTACTGAGTAAGTGTCGAGCCTAACCTCGGCGAAGTAGTGACGAGGCTTGGACACAACAACCATATAAACCTGTGAAATGTAATCATATACGAAAAAAATAATAATAATAATAGGAATTAAACAACTTAATACAAAAAGAAATGGAAACATGCTGAGGGGAGGAATTATCCATGATGAAAATAACGAAATAGTGCGAATAAATAAATATCAAACTTTAAACAACGGAAATAATAACACAAGATAAGTGCACGACATCACCCTTCGTGCTTTTACTCTCATCCTCACCATAAACTCAACAGAAACGGCACGGCATCACCCTTCGTGCTTTTACTCTCTCATAATCATGGCACAACATCACCCTTCGTACCTTTAATTTCATAATATGGCACGGCATCACCCTTCGTTCATTAACTCTCAGAATATCAGCACGACATCACCCTTTGTGCATTAACACTCACTCACAATATCACGCACGACATCACCCTTCGTGCCTTACACTCTTCCTCACCCAAACAATGAAATGACAGCATCCCAATCAAGGAAATCAATAGCATAAAGACTAATAGAAATCATAACGTCCCGGCAAGGGAGACAAAGTAGAATCAATATCATCCCGGCAAAGGAAACAATTATAACCAATCTCGCTTAATTAAATAGCTTCACGAAGTAATTCTCAACTTGAACCAATACTCAGCAATAGGCAATCCCAAGAAAACACCATCAACATCGATAATTATCAAGTTAGACATAAGAAATGCTTAATTAAAAGATCATCTAAATCACAGTATAAGACTCACGGGAATGCTTGACACCAACATATAGATGCTCGTCACCACACCTATACGTTGAACATAATACTAACACGTAGCAAATAGGACACAACACCTATTCCCTCAAGCTAAAGTTAAACCAAACACTTACCTCGTATTCCATGGCCAAACTCAAGTCTCTAACACCGCTTTTCCTTTAGAATTCGCCGCCAATTCACATGTATTTAGACATAATTATCATAACAATATCAATAAATATTAAATAATTCGACACCAATGCTTAGTTATCAGTTTTCCATCATTCTTTCCTAAGAGTCAAAAATCGACCCCGGGCCCGCATGGTCAAAGCACGAGGTTTGGACCAAAACCCGATCACACATTCACCCACGAGCCTGAATATGTAATTTATTTCGGAATCTGACCCCAAATCGAGGTCTAAATTCCCAAATTTGTAAAATTCCCAATTCTCCTAAAATCCCTAATTTCTACTCTTAAAGAACAAGATTTAGGCCTAGAAATCTAATGGGTGTCAATGGAAAATAAAGAAAACGAGTTTAAGAACACGAACCTATGATTTGGTGGTGCAATCCCTCTTCAAAAATCGCCCAAGGTCGGATTCTATGGAAGGAGATATGAAATTATGGTCTTTTCCCGTTTTTGC
>ML265015.1:0-38294 GCA_005239495.1 Nicotiana undulata | reverse complement strand
GAGGTAGACCCGCAGACGTTCGTGGGCCTTGGCGTCACCTTGTACTCTTCACTTTCAGTTCTGTCTTACTTTATATTCCGAAGACAGTCCTATGTACTTATTTTCAGACCTTTTGTTTGTAGTAACCTCTTAGACAGTTCGTGAATATGTGACACCAGTTCTGGGATTTGTATATGGGTTTTATTTTCGAAAGTGCTATGTTGTATTTTGATTATTTTGTTAAATTTCATTGTGGGCCATCGATGCCTTAGTCATCTTGTTCGTTTTAGTTGTTATTGAGATTTATTTAGTTCAAACATTGGCTTGTCTAGCGGGTTCAACATTAGACGCAGTATGGCCCGAAGGTGGGATTTCGGATCGTGAAAGATTCTTTCCTTAATTAGACTCCTGACTGTTTTATTCTGAGCTCCCTTATTTGATTTGAACCTCTTTCCTCAATTAGTCCCTATTGTTACCATTTGGCTAATTACCCTCAATTAAAGGAGGTTTATTTCGAACCCTTATAGGATGGGATTCTGTGACTTCCTTGATAGACTGAAGTTAATTCTTTACCTTATTTGCTCTACCCTTGAACTACTATATAAACTCCCCTATTTCACTTCTTAAGACACGAACAAAAGTTCAGAACACACACTCACACTCAAAACTCTCTTTTTTTTCTCTGGTACTTGTGATAACTCTTGGTCTAGCCGGCTGAAAGCCAAGGCTAGACATTGGAACAACACTTGCTTTATATTCTATAATCATTTCTTCAAATGGTATGTCTCTAGTTAAATTTTGAAACCTAAACTCTATGTGTTTCATTCCTGCACTAGTTCATTAGTTATGAATTCAATCCATGTTTCTATTTACTGCTTTGCTTAGCATGTCTAAAACCTGCCTTGTTCGATGTGTAATTAGCATGTCTAAATTGCTTATGTGATGCTTGTCTAGCATATTTATTTAGTCCTTGCCTATTCTCCTTTACTGATGAGATCATGTTAGTTAGCTAGCCTCTTAAGGCATTCGACTGACTCTAGTTGTGTGTCTGATTCTGTCCAGTACCCCATTGCTTTTAACATGGTTTTACTGCATCTTTGATCTATGTCTCAAATACCTACTATCATGACTAACCTGTTAATTCTATAAAACTCCTAAGTGTTCTATGCATTTGTTGTCTATATGCTTCCCTGTACCCTGTTCATGTGTTCCCTAATGTGAATTATATGTGTCCCCAACCCCTTCACCCCTGTGTGAAATCTATTTGTTGAGTGTTTATGAATCCGGGTGTCCTATGACCAATTGATTATTTGCTGGTTTCAAAAGTGTTCTTAGTAGTCTTCTCAAACTTTTTTTACTACTAAACTAGTTTCTATTTAAGAAAACCTTTTCACTCCTAAAGTTATCTCTATACTGTTTTCCACTAAGTCTTTCAAAACTATGTCAAGCACTCTCACTTTACTCTTAGGTCAATAGGTTCTGCCCCTTCAGTGTGTGTACTGCCTAGGAATCCCCTAAGATTCCTCCGTACTCTGGCACACTGGGGCTGACCCTTCTACAATGCACATAACCAGTCCCTATTTTAAGAAAAGTCTTGGTGTGAGCACTGCCCGGGATCCTTGAGGTCCTTAGGGAACTCTGACACACCTGGACACAAATTGGCTATGAGATTTCTTGGCATTTGAGACTACATTGAAGGCCTGGTACTCCCAGGTTTACTTTAGGCCTGCATCAGGCTCCCTTTAGTATAGTTTACAATTCATTTATGTAATTTATGCAGTCCTGGTCTGTAATAATCCTTTGCAAACAGATATTGGGGTAACTAGCAAAAAGGGAGGGTAGTTATATGATTCTGTGGGGTAAACTGGGTATAAATCACGATTTAGGATTTACATTATGCTAATCTGCTGTTGAAAGCATGTTCTAGGCTTGTGTGATGCACTAGATATCATGTTTTAGGATTGCTATGTTTATTTGCATTAAAACCATGCTAAATATGTGCATTAGGTATCCTGTTTTAGGGCACTCACGTTTATTGTTTTGCATACTTAAAAAAATGTGGTAGATCATCACTCTATTTCTGATTCTGCATAATTCACTATCACTTAGAAATCCTGCCATTAAGTTACTAATACTTCTTAATAAAATAACTTTCTCCATGTGCATTAGAGATCCTGTTTTAGGACTGTATGTGCATTTGCCTCATGTCGCTTAAATAAATAGGTTAAAACAGCCTCACGCATAGGTATCATGTTACTGTATCAATCTGTGTAAAATCACTTATTATAATCTTCATCACTTAGATCAGTATGCCTATAAGATGAAATAACTTCAAATTGTTTAAGTAGCTCCCAAAATTATGATTGCATATGATCCCACGCCTAGACAAGCCTTAGGTAATTAATATCCATATAAAACTGAGAAATTGTGATCTGATTATTTATAAATTGCTCAAGTTTAACAGTTTCTAAAGGCAAACTGATTAGGATTCTGTCACTTCGCTCTTAAAAAAATAATGCTGCATATTCTGTGCTTTTGATGCTCACCTAGATACTCTGTTATAGGATTTTTCTAAAATTACCTAAAATCTGTGTGTGAGACGTGCTGCTTATTTGTCTATATATGTGGAGGTAAACATGAGCCCCTTAACTGCTTCCCTATTTGGTAGTCCTATGTGTTATTTGTTGTCGCTTAGATTTTTGCCTTTTAAACACCATAGGAGAGTCTAGAACTCCCAAAGTTTAGAGGTCCTAAACTCATCCAGGACCACAAGGAAGGGACGGGTAACAACACTCTTAGAGTTTGTTAATAAAATTCGCTTATATAACTGCTATGGGGTGGGATAATAGGTAGTAAAAGGATACGATGACCTGTGCGCTAATGCAACGTGTAGCCCCTCTAATTGAGGAGTGATTACCGGGCATCGCATAGATATGATCCTATAGGATAACCAACTTAGGACTTCCCTTATTATTTTACATATGTGTGCTTAGACTGCTTATCCGTCAAAAATCTTTTACTTTTGTGTGCTTAGACTGCTTATCTGCCAAAAAATCTTTTACTCTTTTATATATGTGTGCTTAGACTGCCTATTTACTAACTAATTTATTCACAAAGTAAGTTTGGCCGGGACCCACAATTTTGGACCTCGAGGAGTGCCTAACACCTTCCCCTAGAAGTAATTTCAAGCCCATACCCAATCTCTGGTAATGGAAACTAGTTCTATGAGTTACTCGTAATAGGTGCCGTAACGCACCATAATTATTTAGGTGGAGACTCTTCAACTTCTTGTACCCCTTTCCCAAAAGGAAACAAGTTGTCCCAATAATGTCAAAAACTCTGACTATCCGCAAGGAGAAAAAAAGGGGGCGCGACAAGTCCTTGTTGTTCATCATGGTAAGCTTGATGTGATTTTTGCTGAGTATTTTGGTTATGAGCTGTGATTAGATACTCTAACGGGGTGACTGTTCAACTAGTGTTGTGATTTTTTTGGCAGAGCTGAGTAGTAGGAAATTTCAATTGGTATGATATATATTCAATCTGTGATTTAGAGTTGAGAGTGAGACGCTCGTGATTTCATGAGATTTGATGTGTTCGAACCGGGCTGTGTACCGCGATAGAAGTTATATCAGGATGGGACCCTTGTGATTTGTTAATATACTTTAACTATTTCCTTGTTATATTGCTTTGTAGGTTAGTACTAGTAGAGAGTTGTGCTTGTCAGGCTTGTTCGATTGTTTCCTTATGTGTTTCTCCTTACATATTCAGTCATTTTCGTTCTATTCTTCTTGAGTTTTAGCTTGCGGGGTGTGTGCCCGGTGGTGTTATTTGTGGCTTGGTGATTCAGGTGTCTAATTATGAGGTCTTCGTGCTTCTTGCATCATTGTCAGTGTTATGGAGGTTTGAAATAGAGTCTATTAGACATGAGGCTAGTTGCCTGTGCTAGGATGATTTCGGCAGCGATTGTGATAAGAAGTGTTACTATGGGCCTATGTGTGGTTTGTTATATTGCGTGGTCGTACCCTGTGGGTATAACATGAGTTGATGTAGTTGGTTGAGGCTGATGCCGGATATGGATTTAGAATCAGGTCTTTTCGAAATGAGTAGAAGGTGAGAAATTTAGGTATGAGGCTTATCGGTGGTGGTAGGAAGGCTAAATTAAAGTTGAGATGGTGTCATCAGGCTTATATAGATTGGGATGGCACGGGATCACCCGTGAGTGTATGTTGGAAGTGTGCATTCAGTGATTCGGAGAATGTAACGACACGACCTGTCGTTTTGAGAATTTAAGTTCCGTTCAGCAGTGTAGGTCTTGAACAGCTTCATATAATGTATATCGACTTGGTAAGAATTTTGCTGGAATTTGACTTTGGTATAAACGGATTCGGAATAAGTTTTGGATGCTGTCAGCAGCTTCGTATGGTGATTTTGGACTTAGGTGTGCGTACGGATTAGGATTTGGAGGTCCGTAGAGTAATTTGAGGCAGTTTGGCAAAAATTAGAAATTTGAAGGTTTTTGAGAAGTTTGACCGGAAGTGGACTTTTTGATATCAGGGTCGGATTCCGATTATGGAAGTTGAAGTAGGTCCGTAATGTCGAATGCGACTTGTGTGAAAAATTTGAGGTCAATCGAACTTGATTTGATAGGTTTCGACATTGAATGTAGAAGTTTGAAGTTCTAAAGTTCATTAGGCTTGAATTGGGGCGCGATTCATGATTTCGATGTGGGTTGAGGTGATTTGAGCTTTTGAGAAGGTCCGTGTTATGTTATGGGACTGGTTTGTATGATTGGACGGGGCCCCAGGGGTCTCAGGTGTGCTTCGGGGTGATTTCGGATCATTTCGGGCTGTTTTACAATAGTTGATGTTGGTGTCTGGAGTTGTTCTTCGCGTTCGCATGGATCCTCTCGCATTTGCGAAGAAGGATTTGGCTTCAGGGACTTTGTTCTTCGCGTTCGCGAAGAAGAAAATCTCTGTTACGCAGGTCTAAATTTGGAGGCTCATATCTCATAATCTATAGGGAATTTAAAGATGATTCAGAAACGAAAGTTGTAGCGCTTTGTGTCTAGTTTTTATAAAAGTAAACTATTTAAAATTTGGATTTGTGTACAAAATGTTATGGCTATTACACTACACTGTTCGGAAAGATGAAGAAGAAATTTGTGTTACAACGGGCTGACTTTTGAAGCTTATATCTAAATATTTATAAGGAGTTTGAAGATGAACAAAACATGGAAGTTGTAGATCTTGGTGTCCAGTTTTCAAAACATTACACCATTTTAATTTGGAGTTTTGTACGATAATTTATGGCCATTAAACTATAGGCTGTCTGGGAAGAGTTTGGAAATCACTTTTGAGAGTTTTTGTTCATCGGGAACGTGATGGGTGGCCCGCAAACGCAAAGAAAGAAATACCTGGGCAAAATTTAAAGTTCAAAAATGAGGGTTTTCAGTTAATATCACAGAAGTTAATTGGGAGCTCGGTAGAAGGCGATTTTTGGAGAGATTCTTGTGTGGATGTTTGGGGTAAGTGATTCTTACCTAGTTTTGGTTAATTCCCATGATTATATCTTTAATATCAACATTAAATTAGTGATTTAGAGTGGAAAATTGGGGAAGATTTGAGATTTTGGGGTTTTGATCAAGATTTTGATATCGAATTTGAGTAAATTTGGTATTGTTAGACTCGTGAGTGAATGGGTGTTCGTAATTTGTGACTTTTACCCGATTACGAGGCGTGGGCCCAATGAGGCTTTTTGGGCATTTTCCCTATTTTCTTGCCTTAGCTTCGAATTCATTAGCTAAAGTAGTTACTTGTAGTATTATTTACATTATGCAATTTATTTTATTAGATTTGGACCATTCGGAGTTGGATACTCGTGGCAAGAGCGTGGTTTCAGATTGAGTTGAGCGATTCGAGGTAAGTATCTTGCCTAACCTTGTGTGGGGGAACTACCCCTTATGATTCGAGTCTTCTATGTTGATTGTAGCCCGTGTACGTGAGGTAACGAGTGCGTGCTCAGACTTATTTGTGGGAAGTTTGCCTTTTAGGGTTCTTTGGTCCTTATATTCACCGTGTATGAAGTTGTTCTTGATATGCTTGAGTTCTTATTTGCTAGTTTCACCTCTACATGCTTTGACTTAGAGATAATTGCTTTAGGATTCACCCTTACAGGGTACTTAACACCGATTTGACTTAACCAAAGGTTTTACCTCTTCTATCGCCATGCTATATTTTTCATAAATTGCCTATATTTAATTGAAATTATTAGTGTCTCATCTTATAATTGCTTATCCATAATTGAAGTTATGATTATCTTTTGTTGCTTACCGTTATTTGAATTGTTGAATATCTCTCATAATTGCTCAACCTCAAAATGAATTTAGATAACCTATATCTTAGTCGACTTGCCTTTATTTGGAATTATTTGACTCGTGTTGGCTTCTTATTGTTGACTTGAATATTGTGGATTCATTGCTACATTTCTGTTTTTCCCCGGTTAAGCTGTTCTCTTTACACTTAGCATTTTTATCATGATTACCCCTTGTGAACGAGTTCTACTGTTTGCTTTGTGATTTAAAGTTCTTGTATTGATTACTCGCCGTACTTTGTATTATTGTCATTGTTAAGGTATTTTTTGTGGTGATGTACGAGTTTTCTGCCGTGCTGTAATTGTTGTCTTTATTGGTTGCGCAACATATTTATTTTGGGACTACAGACGTATACCGGGAGATGCCCCAGCAGTGCATACTTATTTTCTGACTATGAACATATTCTGGGAGATCCCCCTGTAGCGCATATTAATTTTGGGAATACAGACGTATTCTAGGAGATCCCTCCTGTACTGCATATTTATTTTGGGACTACGAACGTATTCCGGGAGATCCCCCTGTCGCGCCCCTTTTCCCCTCTCCTTTTGGATCAGTCAGGGTTTTTGACATTATTGGGACAACTCATTTCCTTTTGGGATAAGGGATGTGAATGATTTGAAGAGTCGCCACCTAACGAATTAAGGTGCGTTAGGGCACCTACTAAGAGTTACTTATAACACTAATTGTATAACTAGAAATTGGGTAGGGGCTTGAAATTACTTCAAGGGGAAGGTGTTAGGCACCCCTCAGAGTCCACAATTGTGGTTCCCGGCCAAACGGACTTTGTGAATTCATTCAAGTAGCAAATATGAAGTCTAGGCACACATATGTAAACAAATAAATGGTTGGATAGATTAGCAGTCTAAGCACACATATATAAACAAATAAATGGTTGGATATATTAGCAGTCTAAGCACATATATGTAAAGGATAAGGGAGGTCCTAAGTTATTTATCCTATAGGATCACATCTGTACAATGCCGGGTAATCACTCCTCAATGAGGGGCTACACGTGGCATTAGCGCACATGTTATCATATCCTTTTCTACCCGTCACCCCACCCCTTAGCAGTTATTAGGTGATTTTTTATTTAACGAGGTCTAAGCATGTTGTTACCCGTCCCTTCCTTGTGGTGCTGGAGGAATTTAGGACCTCTAAATATTTGCAGTTCTAGACAAACACCCTAAGGTTTTTAAAAGGAAAATACTAGGCCACAAACAAGAACAAATAGGACTTAACAAATAAGTGAAAGAAAGCAGTTAAGAGGATCAGATTTACCTCCACATGTAATGCACATAAGCAGCACGTCTCAAACACAAACAAAAGTGGTTTTATTAGAAAGAGGTCCTAAGACAGGATATCTAAGTGAATATCAAATGCACAGAAATATGCAACTTTGTTTATAAACTCAACGGCAGGGTCCTAATCAGTTTGCCACTGATTTTAAACCTGTGAGTCTCTAAGAAATAAACACAATCAGAAATGGTTTTCCAGCTTCTTAAAGGTTAATTACCTAAGGCTTGCCTAGGCGTGGGATTGTGCATAATAGTTACAAGTTGTTTAAACAACTTGAGAGTACTTAACCTACATCATACTGTTCTAGGTGATGTAAATATGAAAGAGAAAGGATTGGTACCAGTTCTGATTCAAAGAAAACATGACAATTATACGTGAGATTGGTTTATACCTTTTCCATGGATCAGTTAGTTAAAATAGGTGTCTGCAAACAAAATCCTAGAGTATGGTATCTAATATGCACGTACAAATGGCAGTATTGTTAAGACATAATTTCTAAATGCACAGAATTCCTAAGGCATGATTTCTAAATGCACACAAGAGTTATAGAATGATTGAAACATGATTTCTGAATGCACACAAGAGTAACACCATTTTATGTTAATGTTATTTATTGTCCTAGGAGCAGGATTTCTAAGTGATAATTCGACATGAAAACATAGATTAGTGACGTATAAGATGCTGAAGCAGTAAATATAAGACCTAGGAACATGATATCTAGTGCATGTTTCGCATAATCTGGATGAACATATTAGTCCTAAATCATGGATTCTAATGCAGATATAGAGAATGTAAATCCTAAGACCACCTTTCTACCCAATGACATTAAAATACTATACAACTACCCTCCCCATTTCACTAGCCATCACCAATATATGTTTACAATAGTTATTACAAACCAATAGCTGAATAAATTAAATAATAAAAAAATAAGAAGAAGAAGTTAACTATATGGAGCCTGAAGCAGGCCCAAATGTATCCCGATGATACCAAGCCTCCATAACCTCAAATGCCAAGAGTTTATAGCCAATCTCATGTCCGGGTGTGTCAGAGTTCCCTAAGGACCTCAAGGATCCCGGGCAGTGCTCACACCCAAACTTTCATAACAAGAGCTGAGTAAGTTCAGTGTGGAAGGGCCAGCTCCAGAGTGTCAGAGTTCAGAGGGATCTCAAGGCAGTCACACACTGGAGGGGTTGAGCCTAAGGACTTAAGAGTAGAGTGAGAGTGCTTGAAATAGTTTTGAAAAAGGTTTGGATAGGCGAAAAGTATTGAAAAGGACTCAGTTGAGTGGAGAAGTCTTATAAAAATAGGAGTTGATTAGTAATGAAATAGATTGAACAAGAACAATGTAAACACTTGAGGAATAAAACGAATAGCAGAGTAACTCAAAGCAAACCGATTTCTCATCACTTGATAGCATGATTCACACAAAGGCAATTGGGAGTTGGGGACATATACAACACACATAGTGAACATATAACAAACAGGAGCACATAAGCTTTTGAGGGGTTTTTATGGGACTAAGGAGTAGCTAATGATACAAACACAATACCTGTATACATATTTCAGAACAAACACTTGAGAATATAATGGCACTAAATAGAATTAAGCATAGGATAAGCACTACTTAGGGTGACAAATTACTTTGCAAGAAGAAAAACAGGTTCAAACAGACAATCATTCAAACATACATAAATGGAGTAGAGTCAGTTTGAGACATACTACAAAGGGAGTGGACAGGCTCATAACATACTGATCATAAGTGAATTAGAACATAACTAATATGCTAAGTGAAACAGTGGTGTAAGCAGGTTAATTACATATTGAGAAGCCAAACAATAGACAGAAATAAACTAGTAAATAGTAAACTGAAGCATTAGAAGAACACATAGGGTTTGGAACTTGGATTTAAATCAGAACATACCAGTTAAGTAGAGCAAACACAAAGTATTGAGTAGTGTAGTGCAATAACTAGCCTTGGCTTACAACCGGCTAGTTCAATTGAAGTAGCAAGTAAGAAAATTGCAGAAAACGTTTAAGTGTAAGAGAGAGTTTTTGAACCAGTGTGTTCGTGTGTTAATGAGAGTAGAAGAGTGTATATATATAGCAGTTGAAAGATAGGTAAATATGGCAATAATCAACTGTTCAGTAATTGTAGAACTACCGAATCAGTTAAGAGTAAAGTCAGCCAAGTCTTTCATTAACTAAGGGAGTAATTTACCAACGGTAGAGAGCAGGTAATAATTAAGGAAAGAATTCAAACCATATAGGTACAAAATAGGTAATTATGGATAGATACACAAAGGTCTAATTAAGGAAATAACAGTAAGAATCAGTAAATAATACGGTTAATAACATAATAAGGTAAGAAATACTTTGAAGGTTGTGAAAATAGGAATAATAACCGAAAATGAGTATAGGAGTATCAACACAGTAAATTTGGGATTCAAGAATCGAAAAAATAGTACTGATTTTAAGAGGAAATAATATAAACTTCCACGATAAAACAAAATAAACAGAGTATAAACGGAAGGAATCATGTCTGAAACCCTAATAGGGTGCAATAGGGTAAAAAATCACAAAATCTCTAATTAAACGAAGTAGCGTTCATGAGAATCAATCACACAGCAAAAATCGAATGAGCAACAACAAAGACGAACTCAGAATCCAAACCTAATGTAAAAATTAGGAGTTTTCGACATAACTAGTTAGGGTTAAGGGAGAACTTAACAAAAATTGTTTAAACACATGAGAAATCCGAGAATATCGCTTTAAAAAACCAGAAATTGTTTTTGAAGAAAAGTTCTAGAAACCCTAGCTAGAAAAATGAAGAGACACTTAGAAAATCAGAAGGTTTTCATAAAAAACAAGCAAAAATAGCTCAAACATTCTCAGATCTGTTATGGATCTAAAAGGTTTAGGAGAGAGATTAGGGTTTCGAGAAAATAACCCAGAGACAGAGAAACCGGCTTAGAAACCATAGGTTTAACAAGAAAATTGGACGATCTTACTCAAATAGAGCCATGGTGGCTTGAGGATGGTGAGGATAGGCCATGGTGTGAGCGGACCGGCCACTGGTCCCTTGAGGATATCAAAGACAACATGAATCCCAGTCATAGGAGAGATGTTAACGTTGGGGGAGTGGTGGTGAGCCACCATAGTTGACGGCGAGCAAGTGATAACTAGGATTTTTACCCTATTTTCTGCCCTTCCTTGCTTAGGTTTTGGTTATAATTGTACACAGAATAGACCCAAAAGCTTATATGTTGCGCTTGTTGCAAGATTGAAAAAAAAATGACGACAATAAGTCTAGGATATGCTCAAAAAGGAGAGAATCTTGCACAAGTACCAAGAACAACAAAGTGCCCAACTCAAGAGCCCCACCGCGGTCGCGGTCCATCTTCCGCGGATCGCGATGGCAAACTTAAGAGAACTTGTTACAAGGCCAAGTACCACCGCGATTGCGGTCCATCTTTCGCGGTCCGCGGTGGCAAGCTTCAGAGGACCCTTCACAAGTGGTTTCCCACTGCGGCCGCGGTCCGCGGTCCAAAGGTTCAGACACCCTGTTTTAAGGCAAAGAGGCACCGCGGCCGCGGTCCATTTCCCGCATTCTGCGGTCAAGAATTTTCAGAGACCTAGAAGCGAAGGACAATGTTGTCCACCGCGGACCGCGGTCGATTTATGCGGTCCGCGGTAACCCCGCAGGGGCAATTTTGTCCAGAATTTTGGCTGAGTATAAATAGCTCATTTTGTAATTTTATTTAGGATCTTTTTTTTTATCAGTGAACAGACCATCTCGTGAATAGTGTTCTTTTTCATCTTGTTGCTATTTTATTGTGATTTTAACATTGAATCTTTGTGGTTTGTGTTATAAATCACTAATATGGGTTCTACTTCATTTTTTTCATTGAATTCATCTTTGATTATGAGTAGCTAGACCCATTAGCTAGGGTTGTGGCTCAACCCTAGTGTGGGTATTTGATGGGTTTCTAAAAAAAGGGTTTGGATGTTTATGGGTGTTTGTTATTTGGGCTAATTTAGGGTTCTTATTGTTATGATTAGTGGTTGCAAACACTAATTGACATTCAAACGACTTGGGTCCTTCTTGAGAAAGAGGATTTGAGTCTAGAAAATTGGTCCAACAAGAAATTGGGACATAATCAAGAGATTGGTAGTCCCAATCAATTGGGTTGAATCCAGAGATGGTAAAACCCTACTTGAGTCCTAATTAACGGGTTAAATCTCGAGAGAGTAATACCCTACTTGAACCTCAATTGCTTGCATATTTGACACCCAATTGGCCTCGAGAGAGGTAATTAGGGCAAAGCCACTCAAACTACCGAGAGGTATAGAGTGGGCAATTTCGTGCATTGGTTATAGCATTATCCCTAATTAACATCCTTGCCTTAGGAACTTGAAATCCGTTGAGTACTCGCCTAGGTAAAAGTCATAACCCTAGTGCCTTTATCCATATAAGAAAACAACTTCAAAACAAATTAGTTAGTTAATTTGTATTCAACAATAGTATAATTATTAGTCATAGTTTGAAAACAACCAAAATATGAGAAGTGTAATTAGAAACACAAAACACCACTAGATCATATAGACACTCACTCCAAATATTAACTCCCTGAGGATTCGATCCCAACCCATCGGGTAAAAGCTGCACCGACCCTTGTCTTCCTTCTCATATAGTAGTGAGGGTGAGAGCCGATCACTTTTTGGCGCTGTTGCCGGGGAGTTGTACGGTGTTGATTATCTACGTGAATAGTGATATTAAGTGTTTTTCTTTCCTTTTTCTGTTAACGTGTGCGTGAATTATTTCGGTTCTTATGGCAGATCCATTGGGAAACATCGTAGATGAGGTATATGACAACCAAGAAGAGGAAATAAACCAAGTACCTCCTCCCAGGCGAGGCCGACCGGCCAATATTAATGAGGACATTCAGGATCCTCCTCCACCTCCAGCTGCTAGAGCTGCCCCTTGGGTTCTTCTAAATGAGGGGTATGCTAGTCCCATTGTCCCGCTGAGGAATCGGGCGGGAAATTGCTAGATTACAAATGTGATGCTCACCCTCCTAGAGCAACGAGGGTATTTCACCGGAGCCACGCACCAGAATGCCTATAAGCCTCTCAAGGGCTTTGTGGATACTTGCTGGGGAAGTAAGCAGACAAATGTCTCGGAGGATGCATTACGACTCCGGTTGTTCCCTTTCTCTCTTCGGGGTAAAGCACTTGACTGGCTCGAGCGTCTTCCCAACCATTCAATATCAACTTGGGATGAGCTCGCGGACAAATTCATTACCAAATTCTTTTCCCCGAGTCATATGGCGGCGCTTCGTGATGAAATCTTGGCTTTCAAACAAGATCCCAATTAGCCCTTACATGAGATATGGAAGAGATTTAGGACCATGGTTGAGGAATGTCCGAACAACGACATGACTTAAGCCATGATCCAACAGGCTTTCTATCGAGGGAGTTTAACCGTGAATCAATGTGTGGTCAATCAGTTGGCCGGTGGAAATTTTATGAAGTTGACTTATCTCGAGGCATGTGAGATTCTAGATGAGATGGCTGACACATCATCAGCTTGGCAAAGTAGAGCTAATGTACCTCAGGGTGAGACCGGTGTGAATAGTCTCCATAAAGAGATCCAAGAACAAGGGCAAGTAATTGCCAAGCTCACTACTACTATGAACCAACTTGCCAAAGCCCAACTCCAACAATTGCAAGGGCGAAGCAAGTGAATGCCATGGAAGGGGTGAACGTGTTAGGAAATCAAAGGAGACCTCGGGGGATCTCTAAGAAAAACCATAGTGATCAAGGTGACCAAGGGCCTAGTGGGCATGGCCAAGAAGAAGAGTATGATGACTAAGAGGAAGATGTGATTTATGCAAACAACTACCAAGGTCAAGTCAATAGTCAAAACAATAATCAAAATTGGAGAAACCAAGGAAACAACCAAAGTTGGGGGAATCAAAGACCAAGAAATTGGAATAGCAAAAACAATGCTCGGAATTGGGGGAACAACAATGATCGTCAATAGGGGAACAACAATGACCTACAGTGGGGGAACAACAATGATGACAATTGGAATGGAGGCAACAACAACAACAACTGGGGAGGCAATGGTAACCGGGGGTCGGGATTTCGAAGGCCCTCGATGTACCAACAACCAAGCAACCCACCTCCGTACCAATCTCAAGGGCAAATTTCATCGAGCACGAATATGGGTAGAATTGAAAATATGTTCAAGTAGATGATGGAGAAAAATGCAGACTCCGATGCTCAGTTGGCCTCTCACAATACCTCCATTAGGAACCTTGAAGTACAAATGGGCCAAATTTCTCATGCCTTAAACACAAGCCTAAAGGGTGCACTACCGAGTGATATGGTGGTGAACCCCAAGGGTGGGAACAATAACAATACCGGTCACGCCATGGCGGTGACCACGCGAAGTGGAAAAGGTGGTGAAGAAAGTACTTCTAGGCAAAAGAATATTATTGTTGATTATGATGATGTGCCCCAAGAAGAGTTACCGGTTGAAGTGGAACAAGTGGTGGATGAGCCAACTACAAGTGAGGTAAGAATTGATATACATGACAATGGGGAGGACTTGGAAGGGGACGTGAACCCGTCTAGGGAACACGTGATTGATATGCCGGAACCGGTGGTCCCACAAGCCAAGGCACCATTGCCTAGGCCACCTCCTCCTTACCCTCAAAGATTGGACAAACAAAAGCAAGAGACTCAATTCCAGAAGTTTATTGATAGGATGAAGAGTCTCACCATCAATGTCCTGTTGGTTGTGGCCTTGGAACCAATGCCCGGATACGCTAAGTTCATGAAGGACTTAGTCACTAAAAAGCGGTCCATGAAGTGTGAAACCATCAAGATGACTCACCAAGTGAGTGTTATAGTTCACTCCATGGCACCAAAACTTAAGGATCCGGGTGCTTTTACCATTCCTTGCACGATCGGGAGTGCGGACTTTTCCGAAGCATTATGTGATCTTGGGGCGAGTATTAACTTGATGCCATACTCAGCTTTTAAAACTTTGGGGATCGGGCAACCTCTATACATTTGCAAATGGCGGATAGGTCGATGAAGAGGCCCCTAGGGATAATTGATGATGTGCTTGTGCGGGTGGACAAGTTTATATTGCCCACGAATTTTGTCATTTTAGTCTGTGAAGTTGATTTTGAGGTCCCCATTATCTTGGGAAGGCCCTTCGTTGCTACGGGGAAGGCCTTGATTGATGTTGAAGCTGGGGAGCTCACTTTCAAAGTGGGCGATTAGAAGGCGGTCTTTCATGTATGTAAATCAATGAAGCAACCTAACAGTACAGAAGTTTGCTCTTTTATGGACCTCGTGACTGAGGTTATTATTGATGATGCAAGTGCTATGATCCATATTGATGATCGAGTGGAGTTGGCCTTATTGTATCACGAGGAATCCGTGGTGGATGGTGTTCTTGAAAGTACCCATGCCCTTCAAGACATGGGGTCTTATTATTATGGTCCCAGAAAGCTATCTCTAGACTTGGAGAACTTGAAGACTCCACCAACAAAGCCCTCCATTGAAGAACCTTCGAATCTGGAGTTGAAGCCACTACCTTCCCACCTCAGGTATTAATATCTTGGTCCATCTATCACTTTACCTATCATTCTTTCCTCTTGTCTAACCCAACTGCAGGTAGACTCAACTTTAAATGTGCTACGGAGGAGGAAGAAAGAAATAGGGTGGACTCTGGCGGATATTCGGGGTATTAGCTCCGCCTTTTGCATGCACAAAATCATATTGGAGGATGGAGAAAAGACCTCCGTGGAACATCAAAGGAGACTCAACGAGGCAATGCAAGAGGTGGTGAAGAAGGAGATCATAAAATGGCTCGATGCGGGAGTTGTCTATCCAATTTCGGATAGCGCTTGGACTTCTCCGGTCCATTGCGTTCCGAAAAAGGGTGGAATGACGGTGATCAAAAATGACAAAAATGAGCTCATTCCCACAAGAACGGTCACCATATGGCGGGTGTGTATGGACTACCGCAAGCTCAACAATGTGACCCGCAAGGACCATTTTCCTTTGCCAATCCTGGATTAGATGTTGGATAGGCTTACGGATCGGGCCTTCTACTATTTTCTTGATGGGTATTCTGGCTACAATCAGATGTTGATCACCCCGGAGGATCAAGAGAAGACCACTTTTACTTGCCAATATGGAACTTTTGCCTTTGCCCGTATGCCATTCGGACTTTGCAACGCACCAGCCACTTTCCAAAGGTGCATGATGTAAATCTTCACCGACATGGTGGAGGACGTCCTTGAGGTGTTTATGAACAACTTTAGCATCGTTGGGGATTCCTTCGATAAATGCTTGTGTAATCTTGATAGGGTCGTTGCTCGGTGCGAAGAGACGAACTTGTTATTGAATTGGGAAAAATGCCACTTTATGGTGGAAGAGGGAATTGTATTGGGCCATACGATATCAAGAAATGAAATTGAAGTTGATAAATAAAATATTGAGGTGATCTCAAAGTTGCCACCACCTACTTCAGTTAGAGGAGTCCGGAGTTTCCTTGGTCACGCCGGTTTTTATAGGCGTTTTATCAAAGACTTCTCTAAGGTGGTCAATCCATTGTGTAAGTTGCTTGAGAAAGATGCTAGATTCCATTTTAATGAACATTGTATGCATGCCTTTGAACTTTTGAAACACAAGCTCACTACTACTCCTATCATCACGGTGCCAGATTGGAGCTCACCCTTCGAGCTTATGTGTGATTCAAGCGATGTAGCTGTGGGTGCTGTGCTTGGCTAGAGGGTGGACAAGATTTTTCACCCTATCTATTACACTAGCAAGACGATGAATTCGGCCCAAATGAATTACACGGTCACGAAGAAGGAGCTTTTAGCAATAGTCTTTGCTATGGAGAAATTTCATCCTTACTTGATGGGTGCTAAGATCATAGTTCATACTGACCATGCGGCACTCCGGTATCTCATGACTAAAAAGGATTCCAAAGCGAGGCTTATGCGTTGGGTATTGTTGCTTCAAGAGTTTGACTTGGAGATAGTGGATAGAAAAGGAAGTGAAAACCAAGTGGCCGACCATCTTTCTCGGTTGGAGGAGCAAGGTCGACCTTGTGATGGGCTTGAAATCAATGATAGTTTCCCTGATGAGCAACTTCTTTCGGTGTCAATGCAAGAAATTCCATGGTTTGCTGATATTTCCAATTATCTTGTCACCGTTGTTGTCCCTTGTGAGCTCTCTTCTAACCGAACGAAGAAGCTTAGGAGGGATAGCTTGGACTTCTATTGGTATGACCCATACTTATTAAAGATTTGCACTGATGGGGTCATCTGGAGATGTGTACCGGAAGAAGAACAAAGGGCTATTCTTGAGTCTTGCCACTCCTCAGCGTATGGTGGTCATTCTGGAGGGGCAAAAACTCCTTCAAAGGTACTTCGCTGTGGTTTCTTTTGGCCTTCATTGTAGAAGGATGCCGGTGATCTAGTCAAAAAGTGTGATGAGTGTCAAAGAGCCGGGGGATTTCCACGAAAGATGAGATGCCTCTAAATTATATTCTTGAAGTGGATATTTTCGATGTTTGGGGTATCGATTTCATGGGCCCATTTGTGAGCTCTTGTGGGAGCACGTACATTCTAGTGGCGGTGGATTATGTTTCTAAATGGGTTGAAGCCTTGGCTTTACCCAGCAACGAGGCCCGGAGTGTTATTGCTTTCCTCAAGAAGAACATCTTTACAAGGTTTGGCACGCCTCGTGTTATCATCAGTGATGGGGGGGTCACATTTTTGCAACAAAGCTTTTGACACCTTGCTTTCCAAGTATGGTGTCAATCACAAAGTCACTACCCCCTACCATCCTCAGGCAAGTGGCCAAGTGGAAGTCTCTAATAGGGAAATAAAGAGCATATTGTCAAAAACTGTCAATGCTAATAGGACCAATTGGGCAAAGAAATTGGATGATGCTCTTTGGGCTTACAGAACCGCTTACAAGACCCCAATCAGTATGTCTCTGTACCGGTTGGTCTTTGGGAAAGCTTGCCATCTTCCGGTGGAATTAGAGCACAAGGTTATGTGGGCCTTGAAAAAGTTTAACCTTGAATGGGATGTGGCGGCCAACCTTCGTGTGGAGCAACTAAATGAACTCGATGAATTCAGATTCCATGCGTACTACAGTTCATCCTTGTAAAAGGACAAAATGAAGTACCTTCATGACAAGTATGCTCGAGGCAAGGAGTTCAAAGTTGGTGACTTGGTCTTATTGTTCAATTCTCGGTTGAGGCTATTCCCGGGAAAACTCAAGTCAAAATGGAGAGGGCCTTTCGAAGTGGTGTTTGTGACTCCATTTGGTGCTCTTGATCTCAAAAACAAACATGGAGAAATTTTCATAGTCAATGGACACCGGGTCAAGCACTACCTTGGCAAGATTGATGACAGCCACGTGGTGGCACTTCTTCATCTTACATGATCTCGGTAACATGCGTCGTGCCGCGATGTTAAATCAGGCGCTTCTGGGGAGGCAACCCATGTGTCTTTATTTTTGTTTTTCTTTGATTTTCTTGGTCGTATAGAATTCATTTTTGCACTAACTGGGTTTTGGATGTTGTAGGATGATTTTGACACAGGAAATATGCTAAGTATTAAAAAACCTACTCTCTGAACCTTGCTCCGCGGCCGCGGTCCTCTTTTCGCGGTCCGCAGAGCCCAAGTACTAGGAAGCACCCCTCTGAAGTTAACTCACCGCGGCCGCGATTCAATTTTCGCGGTCCGCGGTGACCGATTGACTTAAGCTCATTGACAGTGAATGACCGCGGACCGCGGTCGATTTTTTGCGGTCCGCGGTGGGTAAGTGTAGTGGTCCCCAGCCCTCCTCTATAAATAGACCATTAGGGTTTCATTTTACACTTTACGCACTCTAACTCTCCCGAGCAATAATTTCACTGTGTCTCGAGCCTATTAATTCCAAGTTGCATTTTCATTCATCAACTCTTCATCCAAAAATCTAGTAAGTGTAATTTTGATAATTAACTTCTTAATTTTATTATTTTCTTCATTATTTGGTAGATTTCCTTCTCTTTTTCATGAATTTTCTTTTCTAGGCCTTTAATCATGTTAGGGTTAGTTCAAATCGATCATTTTAGACCCTTTGTATCTAATTGCACTGATTAAAAACGTAGGGTTTTTACTAAATATGCATTTGAACGTGAAAATGGATAAAAATTTGAAACCCTAGGTGCACATCTGAGCAGGTCCGCGGTCCCTTTTTTGTGGACCGCAGTTAGTGAATCTTACAATCCCATCAATGATCGCGGACCGCAGTCGCTTCTTTGCGGTCCGCGCGACCGCGGTCCGCGGTCCCTGTTTTGGAAATCATCTGTGTGTCTGTCATTGTGTATGCTATCCACTCTTTGGGAACTAACAATGTTAAATGTTTTGAACTTGCAGAGAATGGTTCAATCACGCGGTGGTAGCCGTAAACCTGGTGGCAGGGCTAAGTCATCCTGGGGGAAAGGCCAAGGCACAATCAAACTGGCCCCCAAAGTCTGGCAGGACATGAAAGAGACGAGAAAGGCAATCAGAGCTATGGACAGAGCTGCTTCCCAATCGAGAAGTGAATACGTACCCTCCGAGGGAGAATCTTTAGACTCTATACCTGAGCATTACCCAGACTTTTCGGAGAGGTTCTGACTGACCAATGAGCCATCTATCTCTCCCCCTGCTCCAGCACTAGCCAAGTTTGAGTCGTCTGACGGCTCAGTAGCAGGGAGTGGCCACACAGACTCCACTTCGCCCACAGCTTCACTGTCGGATGATAATTCCGGAGATGAAGCAGCGGTAGATTCACCCCAAGCAGTGGGCGAGCCCCAAGTTAGGAGAGTGGAGAGGACAAGAAACCCATTGGTGTGGCAAGACAGGTTTGTGAGTGAAGCAACTTTTCATCAATTTCGGGATTGGTGGCCCAAGAGAACACTCATAGTGGAGCGCAAGTTCACGATCAAAGATTTGTTGCCTCACAATCCAAGTGTGAAAAGGCAATTTACAGAGAGGAGAGGCTGGGATTACTTTTGTTCTTACTTGCCGGATGCAAATGAACACCTGGTAAAGGAGTTTTACACTAATTTGTCCTTTCTGAAGGACTCCAAAGCTACCATGGTGAGGAATCTCACGATACCGTTTGATGGGGATACTTTGAATGCTTATCTAGAGATGGATGAGGTGGATGACACATAGTACCGGGAAAAGTTGGAGGCGGGTGATGAGGCCCGTCATTGGATAGCTGAACACTTAGCCATTCCTGGTGAGGCCCCTGACTGGTTGCAGGCAGGGAGGGCTATTTTGAGAAGAACTTTGAACTTTGAGGCTAAGGGCTGGGTGACGTTCGTGTGCAACAGGCTTGACCCCTCCTTTCATGAAAACACCATCCCTCTCCGGCGGGCTGTATTGATTGCCGCTATTATGGCAGGGTTCCCGATTAATGTCAGGAATATTATGTGCACCGTCATCAACAGGGTGGTAAATGAAGGTGATCGAGCCTACCCTTTTCCCAACTTCCTGACTATGTATTTTGAGGATCAACAGGTGGAAAAGAGAGGTTTTGATGTGAAGGTGAGGACAAAAACCCCTTTTCTCTTGGTATGTTTTGCAAAGTGATGACAACCCGAAGAGAAAAAAGTTCAAGGGTAAGTCCATTGCGTCCACTGGCTAGTCTGAAGAGCCAGTGGTTGTAATGGAGTCTTCTCAGCCTGAGCCAGCCATCCCAGAGAGTGCCCCAGGTCCCTCAACTTCTGCTGACCCAGCCATTCCTTCATCCGGGGCATATCCTTTGACTTCCCAAAGACTCAGCCAATCACTTGCCAGTATAAACAACTGGATGCAGGCAACTACCTCTAAGCTGTCTGTGCTGTCTACGTCTGTGGCATCCCAGGCTACTCCTCCCCCACCACAGGTACCATAGTCCGTTGAGGACTCCCTCAAGGAACTTCTGGCCAACCAGAAGAAAATCCTTGAGAACTAGAAGCTAATTTTGACAGCTTTTGGTGCACACAGGCAAGCTTTAAATGATCTAACAAAGGAGACTAAGAGGCACAAGAAGACCCGGGCCTCAAAGGAGTCGGTAAAGGAGTTGAGGAAGGAGGTGGAAAAGATGAAGGCGGATCACCTACCGTTGGACTTATTGTTCCAAGATCCATCTACCCAGCAAGAGCAGGAGCCAGAGCCTGAGAGGCCAGCAAAGCGGAGGAGGGTGTTGCCCCGTACATAGGGCATTCAGCTAGTTTTGGCAGACCCACCAGTGCAGGCTCAGGCTACGGAGCAAGCCCAGTCCCAGGTTCAAGAGGCACAGAGCACAGAGGGACAGTCCTAGCTACCACCACAGGCACAGACATACCTAACACAGGCAGACCCAACATAGGCACAAGACCCCGCACAGGCTGAGGGCCAATATGGAGTTTTCTTTACTCTCTCTCTCCCAGTTTTGAGATATTTTTGCTATAAATCATTGAGGACAATGCTAATTTTTAGTTGGGGGAGTGTTCCTTTAGTGATTTTTGATTTGATGATGGTGATTCTATTCAGACTACTTTTCTTTTCATTATGCTTTATTTTCATTTTTGGTATGTAAATAACTTTACTATTTCAGTACTTTTGTTATATTTCACTTTTGGTATGTATAAAGTTACTTTTCATTGTGTATATTCATCCCCTATTGTATATTAAACTAAATCCCCTCATGTACATATTCATTCTATCCTACGCATTTCCGCATTTTTTTCCATTTTGTAGCTTCTTATCTTTCTTTCATAGCTTCTCGTTTTGAATCTTTCGCGTGCAATAAGAGTTTGGTTTTCTTAACGCCACGGTTCTTTCCAAAGGTGAAATTTGTGTGAACCGGGTGGCTCTTCCCGAGGATGGATGGTGTGATGACTTTCTTAAGGGTTTGAGTTTGTTTTTCTTTTTATTTCGTTTTAATAGTAACGAATAAATGTGCCTCAAGAAAAACTTCACTTGGGCCTAACACATTCGCCTTTGATCCCATGGTCAAAAACAAATTGTTGTGTTTAGGATGGTGAGAGTTGTGATCTTGTTGAGACTCTTGTGTTGGCCAATAATCATCAAGTGGTTTTTCGGGACCATTGTGTTCCTCAAAGCATGAATAAGGTTGTTGTGGGCCCCCGACTCTGTTTCTTTAGCAATCCCATATCTTGAGTGGTGAGAGTTTGAATTGCAAGTCCAAGTCCCGTGCCACTAGTCTAGAACTTGCCCTGAATGTTTGTCTAGGCGAAATCCTAAGTGTAGTTTGACTTAAGAAGTGATTATAGGCTCTCCTTGATCTGAATAATAAATTGAACATTTCCATGGCCTACCAAAGACAATTTCCCCTAGTCAACCCTTTTGAGCCTTAGACCCTTTCTTTTAAAAACCATGTTACAAGCCGTTACCCATTTTGACCCTCTCTTGGCACCCGATCTTTCCTTAGCACTAGGCAAAAAAAACATAAGTTTCGGGGAGATACGAGGGATGTAATAAAGTGCAAAAGAAGGCACAAAAGAAAGAAAAGGAAAGGCAATGAAAAAAAAAGAAAAGAAACATCAAAAAGCCAAAAAGAATGACCAAGTAGAAGAAATAAAGGGAATCAATGAAAGAAATGTGATCAAAGGTGTGGAATGCCTAGGAAGGAGAAAAGTGATTTGAATGAACAAAAAGGTGTGACAGTATGTCTCTCCAACCCTTCAGAAATAGGTAAAATGACTCAAAGAGTCAAGAAAATGTGAAAACAAAAGTGAAGTGCTTAAGGAAAGATAGAGCTCACTCTGACCAAATACTTCCTACCTTTAACCAAAAGCCTTCATCCTAGTCCACAAAAGCCCTATATGATCTCGAGTTGAATGAAGCTTATATTAGTGGTGACTTACATAAGGGGAAAGCCTATGGTACTTTGAGCCGGACTTGAGTCTTTTCTTTGAGAGAGATGAGTGAACTCCCATTTTCCTCGTTCTGAGCATTACTATTATAAAGTGAGGTGCTTAGGGAGAGTTGCGGAGTACGAGTTTGGGTTCCACAATGACCAAAGTGGTAGTTAAAGTTTCGTTGATGAGTCGTGTCAACTCATGATGCTCCTGTATCGCACTTGAAACCATGGTTTTAAAAGGTTCAAATATTGTTAATGATTCATTTGCATTAAGGGCTATTGTTAGTCCCAATTGATGTTAGACGAGGTTACCTTAGGACAACCGGATTTTCTTGGAACCACTCATAGTTGTGGGGCTTATTTAGTTTGCTTGAGGACAAGAAAAAGCTTAAGTTTGGGGGAGTTGATAACTAGGATTTTAACCCTATTTTCCGCCCTTCCTTGCTTAGGTTTTGGTTATAATTATACACTGAATAGCCCCAAAAGCTTATATGTTGCGCTTGTTGTAGGATTGAACCAAAAATGATGATAATCAGTCAAGGATATGCCCAAACAGGAGTGATTCTTGCATAAGTACCAAGAACAACAAAGTTCCCAACTCAAGAGCCCCACCGCGGTGGCAAACTTCAGATAACTTGTTACAAGGCAAAGTCCTACCGCGGCCGTGGTCCATCTTTCACAGTCCGCGGTGGCAATCTTCAGAGGACCCTTCACAAGCAGTTTTCCACTGCGGCCGCTGTCCATTTACCGCGGTCTACGGCCTAAAGGTTAAGAGACCCTATTTTAAGGCAAAGAGGCACCGCGGCCGCGGTCCATTTACCGCGGCCGCGGTCTATTTACCGCGGTCCGCGGTCCATTTACCGCGGCCGCGGTCCATTTACCGCGGTCCGCGGTCCATTTACCGCGGTCCGCGGTCATGCATTTTTAGAGACCCAGAAGCGAAGGCCAATGTTGTCCACCGCGGACCGCAGTCTATTTATTGCGGTCCGCGGTAAACCCGTAGGGGCAATTATGTCCAGAATTTTGCTGAGTATAAATAACTCATTTTTTAATTTTATTTAGGATCTTTTTTTCATCAGTGAACAGACCATCTCGTGAATAGTTTTCTTTTTCATGTTGTTGCTATTTTCTTGTGATTTTAACATTTAATCTTTGTGGTTTGTGCTATAAATCACTAATATGGGTTCTACTTCATCTCTTTCATTGAATTCATCTTTGATTATGAGTAGCTAGACCCATTAGCTAGGGTTGTAGCTCAAACCTAGTGTGGGTATTTGATGGGTTTCTAAAATTAGGGTTTGGATGTTTATGAGTGTTTGTTATTTGGGCTAATTTAAGGTTCTTATTGTTATGATTAGTGGTTGCAAACACTATTTGACCTTCCAATGACTTGGGTCCTTCTTGAGAAAGAGGATTTGAGTCTAGAAAATTGGTCCAATAAGAAATTGTGACATAATCAAGAGATTGGTAGTCCCAATCAATTGGGTTGAATCCAGAGATGGTAAAACCCTACTTGAGTCCTAATTAACGGGTTAAATCTCGAGAGAGTAATACCCTACTTGAACCTCAATTGCTTGCATATTTGATACCCAATTGGCCTCGAGAGAGGTAATTAGGGCAAAGCCACTCAAACTACCGAGAGGTATAAAGTGGGCAATTTCGTGCATTGGTTATAGCATTATCCCTAATTAACATCCTTGCCGTGGGAACATGAAATCCGTTGAGTACTCGCCTAGGTAAAAGTCATAACCCTAGTGCCTTTATCCATATAAGAAAACAACTTCAAAACTAATTAGTTAGTTAATTTGCGTTCAACAATAGTATAATTATTAGTCATAGTTTGAAAACATCCAAAATATGAGAAGTGTAATTAGAAACACAAAACACCACTACATCATTTTGACACTCACTCCAAATATTAACTCCCTGAGGATTACCTATTGGGTAAAAGCTGCACCGACCCTTGTCTTCCTACTCATATAGTAGTGAGGGTGAGAGCCGATCAGCAAGCAACAACGAGGGAGATTAGGGTTAGGGCAGAGAGAGTTTGGGATAGAAGGAGAGTGTGACGGCGGGTGTGAGAGAAGGAATGAGAGGNGATAGAGGGGGGGGGTGTGGGGGGGTTGTAGAAAAGGAAAGGAGGGAGTTGGGGGGGGGGGGGCATTAGGTTAAATTAGGCAAGAATTAAATGGGCCGTTGATAAAAAATGATCAACGATCAGGATTTGGGCGGAATTGGGGTAGTATTACGATTTGGGCCTGGGGTCTTAGGCTAGTGTAATTAGGTGTTTTGGGTTGGTTTAATAGGCTATAGCTGAAATAAAATGGGGCTATTTGTTAAATGCCCAAGCAAATTAATTAAAATATTTTATAAAGTACTTACTAATTAAAAAAAATGAATTTCATGCATAACAATATTTTAAGAATGATTATTTAGTATTTAAAATACAAGAGCCTAATCTCTTGGTAAAAAAATAGTACAAAATTATATGCACGGGCTGTAATTGCAAAGTTATTGCAATTATAGCCAAAAGATGCCAATTTGGCTATTTATGGAATAATTTGGTCTTAATAGGACCATAAATAATAAATTAAATCAAGAATTATTTTGAAATCATTTGTGATGCAATTTTACAATTATTTATTGGAAAAATAAAGATAATGGACAAATTAATAAAAATATAGAAAATTGTGGAAAATATCAATCGATGCTAATGTATGATTTTGGAGGTATATATGAAACTTAAAATTATTCTTAGGAAACAATTGGGTAGCAACAACTACCCCTATTTTCCCGGAAAGGATGAAAGAGTTGTCAGGTAAAGATATGAAGGCCAATTTTGACCGAGCGAAGCGGTTTGAGGGATTTAGGCCACACTCTGGCTTTCGAACTGCCTACATATCCCTGGCTTTACAGGAATCAGGCCGTATGTAGTTCCGGATTCATCGGCAAAATATACCGGTGAAGTTATTGCAAGAACGGACGCAACATCTAGGGATAGGTGAATTAATGTCTCATGGGGTACTCAGACTTCTCCCAGCCAGATCTTTAACCCCCCAAAACCTTCCAGTTCTTAAGCCTACTCCTGAACCTACACCTAACCCCACTTCATCCCCTAGGGCACGTAGGGTGAAAATTTTGGCCAGGAAATCAGTGGCTTCTGACTCTCATGCAAGATTCTTGGAGGAAATTCTTAAAGCTAGCGAGACCCATGATTCTGAATCCTCAAGTGAATCCTTCAAATCTGCAAATGAGGATGAAGCACCAGGTTCATCTAGTTCTGAGCAAGGTAATCTTGAAATTGAATATGAAACTGCTACTACTGAAAACAGGTTTGTTTTGGTTGGGACAATTGTTGATATATAAGTGCCGGATAGGTAGAGAAAACTAGGAAAAAATAAAATTCTTGAGAGAGAGGGAGAAGGAGGCTCTGTGAGGGGATTTGGGGAGGACGGTGCCACATTGGCTATTTGTGGCCCCTCTCTTGTGATCAATAAAGAAGGAGCCACAGACGTAGGGGGAAGTGTTGTTGGGGAAGCAACAGCAGGTCTAGAGAGCCTAAAAAATCAGTAGATGAACCTGGTTCATCTATTGAGGAGACATTGGCTGAAATGCTGAGGAAGCTGGGGGAGTCCTACAATCCCAAAAGGAAAAGAACTTCAAAATCAAAGAAGGTTACTATCCCAATCCCACCAAAGAAAAGAAAAGTTTCTATATCGGCTAATGCTCCTGCCCCAAAGGTTCGTGCTACAAGAAGTGTTGTTCGGCAAGGAGAAGAAGAGTTGGAAAGGTCTCTGAGAGAGAGCGAGAAAAAGAAGGCTGCCAAGGGAAAGACAAAGGTAGGAGAGCCTCTTGAAGCTGTTATTATTGATTATGATACGATGGACCTGGTCCATCCTGAGGAGCAGCCTGCTCCAGTTGTGGTAGAGATACCTAAACCCAAGAAGGCTAAGGCTTCTTCCAAGAAGTAAGCTGATGTGTCTTCCACACCCTCAACCACAGCAAAAAGGGCCAGGTCTAAAGTCAAGAAAGTAAAAGTTGTTGTAGAAGAAGAAGAATGGAGTGGAGGAGGAGGTGTCTGGTGAGCAATCTGACAAATTCACCATGTTTGGCAAGCGTACAATTAGTAAGGGAAAGTTGCTGAGAGATGTTGAGGAATCAGGAATGATCTTCCTGATGAATGCTCTGGAGGTGCAAGGGTGGAAGAACATGATTCTTCACCTTGAAGGCAGGTTGGAAAGGAACGAGTTGGTGGAGTTTATGGCTAATGCAATTGTTAAGGATGGCAGGGTAACTTCCACAGTTAGAGGGATTCAGATCACGTTTGATGCGAAGGAGCTGCGAGAGATTCTGAATATCCCTGGTGAGGGTTATGATGATTACACTAGGCAAAGATGGCCTAGTCTCGATGGGATGGCCTCAATTCTCAACATCACCAGATTTTTCTGCGAAAATGAAGAGGAACCTGAGCCCAGGCCAATGTTTAAAAGTGAAATGAGGCCCCAGCACAAGCTATTCTTCGAATTTATGATCAAGTTTCTGCTGCCAAGACAAGAGCGTAGGCACATTGCAAGTTATATAGACTTAACTCTTATGGAATTCTTGTATAGGGGTAAGCAGATAATTGGCTAGACTTCATCATTTAGCTCTTGGATATAGTTGTGAATGGAACCAAGGCACACGCTATTCCTTATGGCTTTATTCTGACGGCTGTGCTTGCCCATTTCAAGGTTCCGGTGAAGAAAGCTGAGATGGCTAATGCTAAGGATTATTTTGGGAAGAATACTTTGCTGACATGTGATTATATTGTCAATGTTCCTGAGGTTGAACCTGGTTCATCTAGGAAGCAGTCAGTCAATAGCAAAGTCAGGTCGTTGGGCAGGAAGGTGCGTTTAAGCATGCGGAGATCCTTCGATTGAAATCTCGCCTTAATGAGGTTGAAGTTGAGCGGGATGCTCTCAGATCTAAACTAGCTAAAGAGAAGGAGAAGAATGAAGGTGTTCTTCAACAAATGCTTTCTCTCCTTCAAGCCAAAACCCCATCCTCATCTGCCCCTTCCCAACCTTAGGAAATCCAGTGCCACCAAAACCCCTCTCAATGCCAAGTTCGGGATTTGTTCTGTTTATGTTTTCTTTATCTTTGCTCATGGTAGTGACTGCTTTAGTTCTTTTTTGTATGGTGCTTGAATTATGTTCTAATCAATAAATTCTGTTGTTTTAGTTAATTGACTTCATCTCAGTTTCTTATATAGCTTACATTTTATTGGTTTCTTTTGACGATTAATCATGTTTTGTATCTGCAGTTGCCTCAATGGCCATGAGTAATTATTAACAACTCTGGTAAGTTTATCATTTTGCAACTTTTCGATGATGCCAAAAGGGGGAAAGATATGTGCTTTTCAAAATTTCAAAGAATTGTGATATTTATAACTTAATGAACCTGGTCTCTCTATGATAAATGCTTAAAACTATTCAAAGTGTTTGAAGATTGTACGGGGTTAAGCACAGAGTTTGTCATCATCAAAAAGGGGGTATTTGTTTAACCAAGGCACTGCATGATTTTGAAGATTGACAAATGTCTACCCAGTTGAACCAGGTCCATCAGGGCAAACATACTTGAACAAGACCCATTGGCACAAGAACCGTCTATGCACAAGAGATAAATATGATTGTGAATTATTAATGAACTAAGATGTTGTTTCCTAATGCAAGAAGGTTGCAAATTGATAAGAGGTTAGAGTTCGAGTTCAGTAAGGACAAAAATAATCAAGGAAGTTGAAATAAACACAAACTCTTCCACCAAGGAAGAGTTGCATTAGAACTAAACAAGAACATCTCAACTACTGGCGCTATATAATGTTGAAGCATTCTTACTGAAGAATCAATCGCACAAAGGCAGAAGTGAAACAAGAATTGAAAGCAAAATTCTCAGAGTTATTTTGCAAGCAGAATTCTTGTGCGACACAAAGTCTACTGACCAGCTAGAAGAACCAGTTCCATCTGTTTGCCTTTCGAGTCTAGTTGGTTGTAGTAGGTGATATAATATTGTATCTTTCAGCTTTATTAGAAGCAATTGTGATAGGTACACACTGTTGAAGTTAAAGTTAACTTGAAGCTTGTCGCAATTAGCTAGAGGCTAGTTTGCCACAAAGGGATTAGAGTTAGTCCTAGGTTTACAAAAGAGTTTATTTTGTAAATGTTGTTTTGCTCAGAGTTATAGTGAAGAGTTTTGGAAAAATCCTACTGAGTAGTAGGTCGTGGTTTTTTCACCTTTTGAGCCAGGTGTTTTCCACGTAAAAATATCTGTGTTTTTACTTTACTGCATTTATTATTCCGCACCAGTAGAAGTTGGAACACTAAGAAGAACCAGGTTCTTCTATTGAGACCGCACTCGAAAATTGGACACCACACAAATCACCCCCCCTCTTGTGTGGTATTGAAGTATAAAACATCAGGAGCTAACAAATATGGTTTAAGAGAAGGAAGGAAGATAAGGATCCCACTGGGGTTAGAGTAACCCAAAATGATGGATGGGTTGTTTACGTTAGTTGACATTTTCGAAGGATATTGCAAATGTGCTAATAGATCTCCTTGTGAGACACCCAGATGGTGCACTCTAAAATAGTACAACTATAAGTGAATACTAGAATGTTCAAAATATTTTACAAAGACAAGCATTGGAATCCTGGAAGAGATAAATATTACCTTAGTATGGCTCCCGTCCCTAGTAGAGAGAGAATGTTAGGCAACCCGAAGAGCCGGTGGATGGAGCAAGGGGGAGCTAAGAGCAAAAGAATGTCTTGTTGGAGTTTTTAGAATAAAGTGATAGACATAAATGTTATCCCCAGATGAAGAGGGTTAATAAAGCATTATGAGTAATATGTGAAACATGGATGACAACAGTAGATAAAATAAATGATAGTATTACAGAGCATATAGTCAAGGGAAGGAAAAGACGAGAGGTGACCAACCTTGAGACAACAAAAGAGTATAGGCCATAAAGTCATATCCTTATTTTGAGAAATAAGTTTGTGACTCTAACGTGATTACCAGAAGGGAACCTTAGACCCTAGAGTAATAGAAATCAGTATGGGCTGGTGAACAAGATAAACTAAACATGAATTAGAGACTGAGTGATTTGATAATAGTCGGCATCATGAGAATTTACGAGACATCCCCAATCAGTTGTGATGGCGCCGGACACCACTGTCAGGCAAGCCGACCCCTTAATTAGTTGGAACACTTTCCTGTTTAACATTTTAGAATCGAAGCCTCTTCTTGCATTATCATTATTAAATAAATAAATTTTGTAATTTAAATACGGCAAGAAACCAACTTAATACAAAAAAAATAAACACAAAGACATCGCCAGAACCCGGTGACACAAGTCCATGAGAAATTTCTAAGAATTTATACAATTATACAACGCTTGTCCGAAAACAAATTGGACAAAGGCAATAAATATAAAATGTAAGTATACAGAAGGGAGACTCTAGAAGCTGTGGAACGCCTCTGGATGAATGCAGCATGTATAAGTCCCCAAATCGATCACTGTACTATAAAGGTACCTGTGCAACAAAATACACAGAAAGTGTAGTATAAGTACATATACATATATGTACCCAGTGAGTATCTCGTCTAAACTCGAAGGAGTAGTGACGAGAGGTCGACTAGAACTCACTAAGGTCCAGCAATATAATATATGACGAGATATGGCTAAAGCAATAGGCATGTGAGACACTAAACAACAAGTACATAGCAAATAACATAATCCAGATAATAACTTGAAAATGAACAGCAAAGTACCAAAATCTCCTCTTAACCAATACGTGACAATCAAATTATAAGTGACACAGAACTCAAGTGATCATACACATACCAGGACAAGACAACCGGCTGGAGTCGTAAGGGTGGTCCTAAGGACTGAGGTCATAAGCTAACCCACGATCGTGAATCATACCTGCGACTCGCGTGCTGACTCAATAGTAATAAGATGACCCACGATCGCATATCATACCTGCGACTCGTGTGCTGACTCGATAATGATAAACTGACCCACGATCGCGCATCTAGTCTGCGACTCGTGTGCTGACTTGATAATAATAATGTATATAAGCTGACCCACGATCGTGCATCATGCCTGTGACTCGTGTGCTGACTCGATAATAATAATATATAAGCTGACCCACGATCACGCATCCAGTCTGAGACTCATATGCTTACTCGATAATGATAAGCTGACCCACGATTGCGCATCATGCCTGCGACTCATGTGCTGACTCGATAATAATAATATATAAGCTGACCCACGATCGCGCATCCAGTCTGTGACTCGTGTGCTGACTCGATAATAATAAGCTGACCCACGATCGTGTATCATGCCTGCCTCGTGTGCTGACTCGATAATAATAATATATAAGCTGCCCCACGATCGCACATCCAGTCTGCGACTCGTGTGCTGACTCGATAATGATAAGTAGACCCACGATCGCGTATCTAGTCTGCAACTCGTGTGCTGACTCGATAATGATAAGCTGACCCACGATCGCGCATCATGCCTGCGACTCGTGTACTGACTCGATAATAATAATATATAAGCTGACCCAAGATCATGCCTCCAGTCTGCGACTCGTGTGCTGACTCGATAACAAGTGCATATACATGTATAGGTATATATGTGTATCGACTCAACAGTGAACTCAACAGGACCGTGCCAATACCAATGTAGCCAACTGGGATTGAAATCATAATATTTCACCTTTCCATGTCATCTCAACAACAATCACAACTTACAATACATACAAGGTACAAATAAGGCACATAGAGGCATGATCGTGAGTCCTAAAGCTACCCGACATAGCAATATAGTCGCCACGTACGAACTCTCATCAATTGGTACGTATGCGGCCCCCAAAACATGTATACATAACAAATAAGGAACCTATGGGGGCATTTCCCCCTTACAAGGTTGGAATGGAGACTCACCTCGCGGCGAAATCACCCCTCGGTTCAAGGATGCGCCCGAATCTTCGAAATCTACCCTCGACGACTCGCAACTAGCCAAATATAGTGTAATTGAATCAATTTAAGTTCAAAGAAGAAGAATTAACCAATAAACCCAAAATTAGGCATTCTTGAAGGATTTTGGAATTTCGACCCCGGGCCCACACGTTCGGATTTCGAGAATTCTCGAAGGAATCACTTACCCGAAGCCTAAGGATCATAATTATGTGATTTATACTTAAATTAATGGCTTTAAACGGATAATTCACAAATTTCCCAAAAGCCCTAAATTACTACCCAATTTCATGAATTTGATAATTTAGAAGGAAGATTAACTAGGAATTGATGTTTAGAACTAGGTGTTAGGGAGAATTTACTTACCTCAAACACTAGGTGTAAGTCTCCTCTTGAAAGCTCTCATGAAGCTTGGGGAAGAAGATGGAAATGGTGAAATAATGCCAAATCCCGTATTAAAAGCACACTGCCCAGCTGCTTATACTGTGCGATCGCAGCTGGGGCAGTGCGTTCGCACAGGCCAACTGCCCAGGGCCCTCTAGAGCACTGTGCGATCGCAGCTATAGGCTGGAGATCGCGGAGAGTAGGGGAAACAGGCTTGTGCGATCGCGGGGTTGGGAGGGGGGAGGGGCTGCGATCGCAGAGAACTAATCCGGGCCAGTCCAAAACTTACCCTGTGCAATCGCTGATAGACCTGTGCAATCGCACAGGTCATTTTCCACCCCTGTTCCAATCCTCTTGTGCGATCGCAGCCTTGCACCTGCAAACGTACTGAAGAAAACCAGACAAAAAAATTCTGGTGTTTTGGAATTAACTTCGAGGGGTCCGAAACTCACCCGAGCCCCTCGGGACCCCGCCCAAAAGCACCAGCAAGTCTGTATTCATTATACGGACTCGCTCGAACTTCCGGAACATGAAAAATAACAATGATACTCAAAATTTAACCCCATAACCAAATTGAATCAAATTTAAGAACTTATGATTCTAGAATACACTTCAATGCACTGAACATGCCTATACTACTCAGAATGACCTCAAATTTTGCAGACAAGTCATAAATGACCATACAGAACTATTCTCAGTCCCGGAATTCCATTCGGACTTCGATAGCATAAAATCACGTCCCAAACCAAATTTCAAACATAAGGAAATCCTGATTTCCATTTCGGGCGGCGAAATGCTCCTGGGTCATTAAAAACCTGAGCCGAACATACGCCCAAGTCTGAAATCATCATACGAACCTGCTAGAACCTTCGAATCCTGATTCCGAGGTCGTTTACTCAAAATTCCAGTCTTACTCAATTTCTTCAACTTAAGGCTTCTAAAATGAGAATTTTCCTTTTAATTTAACTCCAAACCTCCTGAATTTCAACTCTGACCATACACACAAGTCACAATACCCGAAATGAATTTTTTCATGACTCCCAACTGCTGAACAACATGCTGGACTCAAAACAACCGGTCGGGTCGTTACAGTTTAGAAGCAATCGTACGAGCACATGATTGTGGAGGTAAGTAACTAAGGATAATTATAGATCAAAATGTTGATATTCAAGATCATATGAACTGTATAGAATTCCAATATGTGTGAGCATTAAGATTAGGCAAGTATTCATGCAACAAATGGCAGAACGACCAGGAAAAGTAATTGCTTAAATTTAAAGAAAGTTGAGAAGGAACTAAAGGAATTTTTTGATCAATGATACATAGTTAGTTAATGTTATAAACGCACTTAAGATTTTAGAGTATTATCCATGCAGCATATATGTTGACAATCATACAGCCGTAGAAGACTTCAGCATAAGTTAACAGAAAGAATCGAGCGCAGGTCATAGACAAAGGATTGATTTGTTATAAGATTGTATCATGGATATTTCATAGCGTCCATAAAAGGATAAAGTAATAACTAATACCATAAGTCGCATATTAGAAGATAGCTTAAGCCTACATAAAGGTTGATAACATGGAAGAGGAAACTAAAGAGTTACATCAACTAAGTAAATCATGAGTCTGATTATTTGACCTAGAAAATTATAGACCTCGTGATTGAGAACATTGCAGGATCACTCTTAATATTAGAGGTACAAGAGAGATAGTAGAGTAGCCATATTTGATAACGGCTCTACGATAAAGCTAGTTAGAAGAGTACGAGCCTCATAAGAAGTCAATATGAAGCTCTTATCGGATTGTGTATGCACTAGAGGTGCAAGTATTATAATAAAGCTTCAAGTTGTGGATGTGAGTTATACCTATGTGGAAGCGAGGTTATGAAAGAGATAAAAGAATGTGAGGCGACATTTTAAGGTAAGTAAGGTAAAGGTGAACAACTTATGAGATACTCAAGTGTAGAAGGTTGTGAATAGTCCATACTTGAGATAGAAGGCTAGAAGCGTTGGGATTCAATATCCAAGAATGATAGCAGTGCCATTAGTGGCATATCTTCCAGCATATGTCTAGGTATGAAAATGTCTAGTTAAGAGAGTAAATAAGAGTTAGAGACGATGTAATGTCTCGCTTGACGTTCTAGAATAACATAAGTAAATCTATGGTGTAAGCAAGTTGAAGGAAGGTTACAAGTTATATAAATAGATATGTGTAGGTCACAAGCTAAAGTATGGTAGAGCGACAAGGTTTTAGGAAGACATGAGTAAGGATAAGAAAAGGCAAGTGAGAAGGTGACGAAAATAAATATGTCCTCGAGATTAAGCCCATGAAAACAAGAGAGCTGATGGTTTGTCTAAGTTATAGAAAGCTCAGTATAGCCTGAATGAACTCAAAGGAGTATAAGACTAGTAACATTTAGAAGAGATGGCGCTGCCCTGGTAATAGAATGATGGTGTAATTGTGATAGATAAAGGATGGCGTTTTGGCCTTCAATCGAGTAATGATTTGAACAAAAAAGAGGGATTTCATGAATTGTACAGGATTAAAATACCCCATAAGATGAACCACGTAAGTATGACAGGAAATAAAGTTATTGAAGTATAGTATCGCCTTTAAGTGGATCAGGAAAATCACTTCAAATGTTCCTCGATGCAACGTAAGCCCTAGTAATAATGTATTACGTAAGAGGTTCAAGTTATCAGTGGTAGAATATGGATCAATGTTGAGGTAAATGAGCAACAACAACAACAACAACAACCTTGTCTGGGGAGGGTAGTGTGTACGCAGACCTTACCCCTACCCTAGGGTAAAAAGGCTGTTTCCAGTAGACCATCGGCATCATTCCCTCCAAGAACTCCCCACATTGCTCTTGGGGTGACTCGAACTCACAACCTATTGGTTAAAAGTGGAGGGTGCTTACCATCAGAGCAACCCACCTTGTCATAATGAGGTAAATCAACAATGGATGGATAAAACAAAGTATGAGATGCGATTAGGCCGTCATTCTTAAGATGAACAATAATGAGGAAGCATTAAAGGACTTAGATTTATACATATAAGATAAGCAACGAGAGTAACCTAGAGTTTTGTAGCAGAGCTCAGTAACAATAACCCGAAGTAAGGGTTATGGTATAATATGATGTACTTATATGTAGTAACAATCTTTCCTTTTTAATTACCCAAACAACCTAAACCCTACCCATTTTTACAAATTCGCCGCCCTTGAAACCCCCCTCCCTCCTCTCTTCTCTCTCATCCTTCCTCTAACCCTAGCCCGCCGTCACTGAAACCCCTTTGATTCATGGGTTCTCTCTTCAATTTCAGGCCCTATCCGGCCTCCTATCTCTACTGGTTGTTCGATTTTCATGTTACGTGAGGATAATCTCAAAAGATTCGAACCCAATATGGTTTAAATCGCTCATTTTTCTCGATTAATCCGTCTGTATTAACCACCATGTCTGTAAGTACTACCACTTTTGTGTTTTTATGGCTTCAAACCTCTGTTTCAAACCAGACTTTTCCACCTATGTTTATTTTTTGTACAAGCTTAGTTATTTCTGGTTGAGTCTGTTCAGATCGCTGTAGATCTAAAGTGATTTTGTGTTTTTTTGGATCCAAACTGTTATAATGTCCTGCCCATTTACCTTGGCTCTATCAATTAAAATGTTTAACATATTTACTTACTTAATTAGGGTTCGAAAATTGTGCTTTCCTTTTAAAACTGATATCTTCTTAACAGATTTTTACCTATTATTTCCTTATGTGTGATTCATAATTGGTACTACTTTCCTTAATTTTCTTGTTGGCCTGATTTCTGGGCTTTAATTGTAAAGACCCGTAAAATTTCTTGTTCAAAATAATGCCCGAATAATCCCCCGAGTTGCTATATCGGTTGAAATTCTTAAAATGGACCTTGATTTTGTAAAAGTACCCCGGGATTTGACAGAACTTAATTTTTCCAAAAATTTGGGTGTTATGCGACGCACTATGCGATCGCATAACTTGTATGCGGACCGCATAGTGGTCACATACACGGGCAGATCACTGCCCAGCTGAAGGGTGTTATGCGACGCACAATGCGATCGCATAACGTGTATGCGGACCGCATAGTGGTCGCATACACGGGCAGGATGTTTCAAAATTTTGGCTCACCTGAGGGCCATTCTGCGGTCCAATATGCAGACCGCATGTCAGGAATGCGATCACATTCTTGACTGCATATTCGACACGGTCTGTTAATTTTCTAAACTTTTTTACCCGACCCCAGTTTCATTTAACCCCTGCCCCCCTTTCAATTTAACTGGTTTCTGAACAAAATAGAGAGTAGTGAGAGTGGGTTCTAGAGAAAAAAGTCCTCATCTTCCCCAAATTGGTCCTCCATCTCTACCCAGGCTTGGAAGTTTATCAAGTAGTAGTCATCTTCTTCATCATAAGAGGTAAGCCTTCACCCTATTTTCTCAAATTCCAGGGATTTAACTAAGAATAAAACACACATAGGTTGGTTCTTGGGGATGAAAAGTTGGGACCTTGCATGCATGTGAATAATCTTCCATAACCTAGCAAAGGGAAGCAAGTAGAGTAATCTTTCACTAAAAAGGGTTTAGTCAATCTAAGGGATCACATAGTGTTTGATAAAATGCTCAAATGAACTCGAGACTCCTAATTCTAAGATAAATATGTTGTAGTGTGAACTAGATTGACGGTGCTAGGCAGTTCGGTGAACTACAATAGAAATTAAAAAAAAGGAAACTCGACTCTAGGTATGTATGACTAACTTTAATCTTTGTAAAATCACTTGTGGTGTTCGAGCATACGGTATGTGTATTGTTATGAATATGTGTAACTGGTTGTCCAAATTATGTTGAAGCGTGAGGTATTAGTTGTCTATCTTTAGTTGATCACCACACAACCATGCTATGTAAAACGGTGCTAGGAGGATAATGAATCCGAGAGTATGAATGTAAATACTAAAGGCTATGTAAAGAAGTTGTATCCTTATTGCTGAAATCTTCTGTGATTGAACTTTGATTTGCCATCGTTGATATGAGATGTGATTTCTTGGTGGGATCGTGTTGCGTGTCGAAACATGGGAGATAAGGGTGAGAGGTGAGAAGTGATAAGGGTGTGATTGTGATTGTCGGGTGGGACCGGGTTGCACGCCACAACAATTGTCAGGTGGGATCGGGTTGCACGCCGCAACAGAAACACAACAAATGATTGTGATTGTCAGGTGGGATCGGGTTGCGCGCCGCAACAGAAGAAATAAGGGTGAAATGTGAGAAGGGACAAGGGTGGAATTGAGATTGTGATTATGATGAAGTGAAAATTGTGGAACTTCCATTGTGTATCTTTCTATGTCTTGTGCGGTGATTGTGTGACTCTCTGTCTGTTTCTTGCCTGTGCATTATTGAGTTTACTTAGAGTAAAGTTTGTTCATACATACCAGTACAATTCAAATGTACTGACGTCCCTTTGCCGGGGGCGCTACATTCTTTTGATGATTGTAGGTGGTTCTATAGCAGGTACTCCAGCCCACCGACAGTAGTGCCTCCCCTACGTCCTATCAGCTGATTTGGTGAGCCCCTCTCCTCTCGGGGCCCAGTGTGGTTCATTCCACCTTTTCTTCCGAATTTTCATTTTGGTATTTGTGTAAGGTATAGCCGGAGCCTTTTTATCTGCAAGTATTATATATAACTCCTTCGTACTCTTAGAGGCTCCGTAGACAGGAAGTGTGGGTTATGTATTTATGTATTTTGGGCAGTATGACTTGTAGACAACGTAAAGTAAACATGTGTGTTACGTATATTTTGTAAGTATTGTACTACATGTTGGTAATGGCAGAATTCTATGGTTTAATTTCAAATTCTAAGAATGCGTGTTAATTGTAACTGAATAATGTACATCGGAAATTTCAAGGTAATACGTGGGAAGGAAAAAGAAATCCAGGTCCGCTTGATTGGGGTTACCCGGTCGAGTGCCGGTCGTGTCCCTTGGTTTTGGGGCGTNCTAGGATGTCTCGGAGCCGTGTCTAGTAGAGCCCTTCTTATCGGTGTGTTGTCGACCACCTCTATAATTAGGGAGCTACACGGACATTTAGGAAATTACTATTTTCATTGTTATTCTATATCGTGCGGTGAAGTGGAGAGTGAAAGTGTCCTTGTCTAATTCGTGCTTTGTTCCGAAATTTGTTTTTCCAGTTATGGCACCAAAGAAGAGATCTCGACTCGGCCTTGAGGCCAATGCCACCCTAAGTATGGTTGTGAATCATGTACCTGGTAGTGCGGGTGAGAGTGACTCCCCGACCTTGAATTTGCCGG
>ML265012.1:0-17043 GCA_005239495.1 Nicotiana undulata | reverse complement strand
TTCCCCCCCCCCCACCCCTGATTACTGACACTACAAGCATATACTCATGATACATAGTTACTATGTAATCCTGAACCTTTCCTATGAACCTAATGTGTAACTCTGTCTGGTACCCCCTCAATCTAGTGTTATTAAACTCTTTGGCATGAACATTTGTGATAGATCATTGTTGTAACTAGTTAAGTTCTGCCAAGACTTCTCTGATGTTAACTTATGTGCAACTATGCTTTCACAGATGTATTACTTGTCCCCAATTCCTTTTTACTTGTTTGTGTTTGTTTCCTGAACTATGTATGTTGTCTAAGTTGCTTATTGTCCTGTCTCTTTTCCTCTTCAAACTAGTTTCATAAAACAATCTCTTATGTTGTTCTCTAAAGCTATTTTTTAAAACAGTTATGTCAGAAAACTCTTTTCAACTCAACTCCTTCTGAAAACTCTAAGCACATCTCACTAATCCTAGTTTCTAAGTTCAGCCCCCCTTCGTGTGAGCACTGCCTTAAGGACCATTTGAGTACCCATTGAACTCTGACACATAAGGCTAGCATTTCACACTGCACCTACTCATTCCTGGCTAGGGTACCCGGGGTGTGAGCACTGCCTGGGATCCTCTTAGGTCCTAAGGAACTCTGACACACCTGGGTTATAAAAGGTCATGGCATATGGCATTATTGGATCTGGAGACTTGGGCCTACTGTTAGGCTCCCTATAGTGTAACTTCTTAATTTTCCTATTTACTTATGTAATTTGTGAAATACTGGTCTGTAATAATTAATTGTAAAAACGACTCTGGGTTGGATAGTGAAATGGGTGGGGTTATGCATGCTTAGTATATATATGGATAGAAACCATGCTTGTAGGTTTATTTTATATATGTGCAATAGACACCATGCTTAGGAATATCTGTCATTCATGCATAGATACCCTGATGTTTAGGTTTATTTATTTCAGCATCCTCATCGTACTCATATCCACTTAGAAATCACGTTCCTAGTTAAGAAACAATAGAAATGGTTGTTCTAATGTTACTGCCTCTGCATTTTCACAATTTCTTCATCTAGAAATCCTGTTTAGGGTTAAATAATAACATCAACTATCGAGTCTTGCATTAGAAACCATGTTACCTTAGGATTTCATTCTCAGCATGCTCATGTTATCTATGCCAAAATTATGTGTTAAAACATACTATTGTGAACACTTAGAAACCATGTATTAGGTTTCAATAACTTAACAAGGAATTACATCTCTGTATGTTCTGTTTTCATTCAAAACGAATGTGCTAATGAATCTCGCTAAAAAGAATAGATTCTAATACTGAAAACGTTCATGCATCTAGAACAACATGCATAGGTTTGCATCATTCTACCACTTGCCTGCATTTAGATATCATGTTTTCAGGACCTGCATCCATACTTGTTTAAACTCTTAGCCTCGTAATAATAAAACAAACTCACCCTGTCTAGCTATTATTTTTTGAAACCAGGCAGTATGATTGGAGTATTTTAATATGCCTAGGCAAACCATAGGTATTAACACTTGTTAAAACTGGAAAACTATTCCTCTTTGTGTACTGTCTGGCTAATTACAAATAAGAAATCAATAGTTTGAAAATGGTAAAAATCCTTTCTCTGAAACTCTGTGATAACACTGCCTCATTACTGTATTCACGCCTATACATCATGCCTTAGGTTCTAAAATTTAAGACCTCATTTGTGGTTGAGTCGTGCTAATTATGTGTACAACTTGTGGAGGAATATTTGAGCCTCATATCTGCCTCTATGTGCTTCCCTGTATTTGCAGTCTTAATTGTTTTGTTTTGTCGTTTAAAATTTTTTCCTTTTAACCTAGGGGTTCAGCCTAGTACTCGCCCTCTAGGAATAGTAGTCCCTAACTTCCTCCAGGACTGATAGGATGGGACGGGTAATAGCACGCAATAAGTTTGTGACCAACACGTGTTTTAAATACCTTCGCGGGATGGGAAAGGGTAGAATATGGATGTGATGACCGATGCGTTAATACCACGTGTAGCTCTTCCTATCGGGTATCGCGTTGATGTGATCCATATTACTTTAAACCTAGGACTTCTTTTTCTCAAATATTTACTTTTTGATTTCTTTCAACTTTCGATAAAACTTCAATATTTGTTTGAAATCCCCTCTTATGTGAGCCTTACCTATTATTTGCTTATTTGTCTGGTATTTAATACCTCATTTGTGGTTAAGTCATGCTAATTATGTGTACAACTTGTGGAGGAATACTTAAGCCTCATACCTGCCTCTATGTTCTTCCCTGTATTTGCAGTCCTAATTGTTTTGTTTTGTCGTTTAGAATTTTATCCTTTTAACCTAGGGGTTCAGCCTAGTACTCACCCTCTAGGAATAGTAGTCCCTAACTTCCTCCAGGACTGATAGGATGGGACGGGTAATAGCACGCAATAAGTTTGTGACCAACACGTGTTTTAAATACCTTCGCGGGGTGGGAAAGGGTAGAATATGGATGTGATGACCGACGCGTTAATACCACGTGTATCTCTTCCTATCGAGTATTGCATTGATGTGATCCATATTACTTTAACCTGGGACTTCTTTTTCTCAAATATTTACCTTTTGATTTCTTTCAACTTTCGATAAAACTTCAATATTTGTTTGAAATCCCCTCTTATGTGAGCCTTACCTGTTATTTGCTTATTTGTCTAAATTCACGAAAACTATTTGGTCGGGAACCACAGTTGTGGATCCTAAGGGATGCCTAATACCTTCCCCTTGGGATAACTTCAAACCCTTACCCAATCTTTGGTAATGCAAACTAGTCTTATGATTTAACTAATCTAGGTGCCCTAACGCACCATAAAAATTGTTAGGTGGCGACTCTTCCTTTTAACCCTTTTCCTTCAAAAGGAATGTCATAAACCCTATCTCTCCGCTTTAAGAGGGGAAAAAGGGGGCGTGACAGCATGGCAACTCTGCTGGGGAGTAACCTAGGCTTTTACCTTTGCAAATTGTTTCGTGAATTTGGACCTTTAATTTTGTTTTAATGTTTGCACCCTTTCCTCTTCCCTATTACATGCCGTTAATTGTTTACTTCTTTCAAATATTCCACATGAACAAAACTAACATATCTCTTTGTTTCCCTTTTGTAATTGCTTTCAATCATAATTGTTGTATTTACCGCCTTTCTTAACGTGAAAATACATGATTATCTGTTTAAATGCTTATTTATTGCATATCATGCTCGACATTCATACTCCACTCTTGCCAAACAAAATACTATAGCAATGCTTACAATGAGTGGTGTCGCTATTCCTATATTACTACCCCTTAAATTCGGAAAGGCGTATTTGCGGTAAAACTAGTCGATCAGCGGTTCAGTCGACATTTCCTTGCCTTCCCCCTTGAGTTGTCCGCTCAAGGGTACCAGTCTAAAACCCCATAGAAACCTTACTCCATTATACTGTTGCAATTCATCATGGTCAAACTTATCCAGGTTAATGTGTTGTCTACACAATAGCCTTTAAGACAGCCTTGTCCAAAGTCCACTAGGTTTCCCTAGAACCCAAACGGACACCCTCACGCTCTGTGCATTTATTTGGAGAACTAAATGCTTCCTGCTAATTATTGGTGTTAAATAGACGATTCTGGTGGGGGTAAAGAGCCTAACCTTGTATGTTTTGCAGAAAATGAGGCATGAAGTCCCCAGATTCGGCATGGTTGCCAATATTCACCCTAGGCTGCTGAATTGGTGGGAAGACCTCCACTCTAGTGACAAAACTCTCGTCAGAAAACACCTGGGCAATCTACCAAACCCTTCTAGATATCCAGCCAAATGAAAAGATGATAGAGGCCGCTACTATGTTTTGGGACTGTGATAGGTCCGTGTTCCGTTTTGGGAATCTTGAAATGACACCTTTATTAGAAGAGATAGGAGGATTGGCCGGTCTAGCTTGGGAATCTCCGGGGTTGTTGATGCGTGAAAACCGCACGGGCAGGGGTTTCCTCAAAATGATGGGTTTGAAGAAGAATCCAGAATTGGTGTGTCTAAAGGATTCATACGTACCTTTCGACTATTTATATGAAAGGTACGGTCACAGCAAATCGTACCGCACCTACCAATATGAGTTTGCCATCACCTCTCTGGGACATATCCATCGTCGGGTGTTCGTGTTTATGGTGTGCTTTTTGGGTTTGATTGTGTTCCCAATGAAGAAGGAAAGAATCCATGCTAGGTTGGCCATGGTAACTAAGACACTAATGAAGGGATAGACGGGCGAGACTTCAGCATTGTGCCCATGATCGTCACAGATATATATCGGGCCCTAGAAATGTGTCAACGAGGAGCAAGGCATTTCGAAGGTTGCATCTTATAACTCCAACTCTAGCTCATAGAACATCTGTAAAAAGGTGGATACCAACAAGACATCCGTCGAAGAATTTGGGATTACCATATCGCTCTTTATCACCCAAAGCGAATGAACTATATTCCCGACATGTTCGCTCAGCCGGAGAATGCCGAAGGATGGGTTGAGTTATTTGGTAATTTAATCGAGGATCAGGTTCAATGGATGTTTGAGTGGTTTCCGACATACGAGTTCATCATTCGGTCCCGAGACGCTTCATTTCTGATATGATTGGTCTGAGGGGGACATACCCTTACGTCCCTCTCCGAGTTATGAGGCAAGCAGGTAGAAGGCAGGTTATACCTAGGGTTGAGAAAATAAGCCATCTTCGAGCAGACTTCCATAATGATGATAGCCCTCACAAGTTCCAAGCTCAGCACCTATGGCACTGTAGGATTAGGATCGAAAAGGAAACCATCGATCCAGACAGGTATCACACCGGTTGCACTCCTTTATATCTTGGTTGGTTAGAAGAAGATCTGGGTTGTCAAATCGAGCTGAGGTTCGTTCGAGGTCACCGGGTTATTGATGAAAAGGATGAGGCACAAGTCAAGTACAACCAACTGCGCAAAAGGATCCGTGAATGTGAGGATAATCACCACAAAATACATGGTCCAACAAAAGGTTGATCAAGGAATGGAAGGACATGGTTGTCAGCGCCAACCAGAGGTTGAGTTACTTGGAGCAAGGTATAGTTGAACTGGAGGAGAAATTCATCAAAAGGATCAAGACTTGCCAAAAGGCTGAGGGAGCTGAAGGGGGATACTTAGCCAGAACTTACCTACTGCCGGGACTTCGCGAGTTGGGAAAGCTGATCGAGGGAAGCAAGAATGCCGAATCTGGGGATGGTCCTTCTAGGACCAAGTAGATAGGGTCTCTTCTTTTCTTCATTAATGTAATAAGGCCTATGGCCATTAGTGTCTTTTATTTTCGCATATTTAGAGTCGTCTTAAAGAATTATCTATTTTCTATCAATAAAATGAGGCATTTAGCATTTTAATTTCTCTGAATCAATTTGTCGCTAGGCATACCTCGGGCACAAAGAGGTCCCCAACTTAGGATACGCTTTACATTTCCGCATTACGTGTTTAATTTCTGCAATATTTTTCATAATTCTCACTGACTCGGTTACCTTTTGTTTTGTTTCTCTTTTAGTTATTATCCCCTTCCCCAAAGGTTAGTTTGAGCATTCTGACATCATCCGCCTACTGCACAAGATCCAAAGGGCCTCCACATACTCCTCATATCAGTCCTCCCAAAGGTAGAAACAAAGGCAAAGGTAAGATGGCAGAATCCAGCGGTATCAGGAAAGACAATACGGTTGAACAGGTTGAGACTACTGAAGGCCGGGGTATTCAGGTTTTGCATGAGAACATGTCACCATTGGAACAGAAATTGTTGAAGTTTCAAGAGGAGCTTGACCAGGTCCGGAATCTGGCCAATCTGTCATTTTCCCTCAACATCCCTGACGTCAACCCTACACCACCACAGAATATCCCAAAACCACCAAATCACCCTGCACCTCACCATAACGCCACTTCCCCAAAGAACCAAACTCTCCCTGCACCATGCAACATTTACCACAACAACACTCCACCATCCATCCATGAACCTCAAAACCCCACGAAGGACTATTTCCATGCCTACAACAAACCCATCTACGTGGAAACTGTGACCCACTCCATTCCGCCTATCTCACATACATCCGAATATGATGGGAAGGACTTGCTTATCAAGAATCTGGCTGAGGAACTTAGAAAGTTGACTAGCCGAGTTCAGGGTGTCGAGGGAGTTAGGGGAATTGAAGGTTTGAACTATGAAGATCTCTGTATACAACCTGATGTCAAACTACCCAAGGGATACAAACCTCCAAAGTTCGTGATGTTTTATGGAACTGGTGATCCGAGGGTCCATCTGAGGACCTACTGTGATAAATTGGTTGGCGTAGGAAAAGACGAAAGGATCCGCATGAAGCTGTTCATGAGGAGTCTGAAGGGGGCGCACTGTCTTGGCACATCAGCCAAGACCCTAAGAAATGGTCAAACTGGATAGGCATGGCAACAGACTTCATGGACAGGTTTAGATTCAATATAGAGAACGAACCAGATGTGTTCTACATCCAAAACTTGAAGAAGAAACCCACAAAAACCTTTCACGAGTATGCTACTCGTTGGAGGTCGGAAGTTGCTAAAGTCAGACCTGCTTTAGAGGAGGAACAGATGAACAAGTTCTTTGTCCGAGATCAGGACCCACGATATTATGAACGGCTAATGATGGTTGAAGGCCACAAGTTCTCCGACATTATCAAATTGGGAGAGCGAATTGAAGAAGGTATCAAGAACGGTATGGTTACAAATTTTGAAGCTTTGCAAGCCACTAACAAAGCTTTACAGTCTGGTGGTGTGTCTAAGAAGAGATACGTGGGAGCCGTAATGGTTACACAACAAGCCAAATCCCCACCCAAATACCAAGTCTACCCAACACCTCCCTTTACATATCAGCCCACCCCGAACTACCAAGCACCCTCACCTTCCTACCAAGCTCCACCGCCCACATACCAATCTCCACCACCCACATATCAACCTACCCCACATAGATATTCACAACCCGCTCCCGTATACAACACCTATAATTCCCAGCCACCTCACTATCAATCACCCAATACCCGTCAAAACTTCCCTAGGCCTCGCCCAATATTTGATCGCCGCCCTCCAAATAATATACCGCCATAGCCAAGCCCATCGACCAGTTGTATGAAAAACTAAAAGTTGTTGTTTACGTTACACCTATCCCTGATGCCGCCACTGAGAACCCTTCTCAGTGGGTTAACCCAAACAAATCTTGTGCATACCATTCTGGCATGAAAGGACAGACCATCGAAGAATGTCGCTCTCTAAAAGATAAGATACAGACCCTCATTGATAAAAAGATTATTGTGGCAAAAGATCCCTCTCCGAATGTCCGCAATAACCCTTTACCAGACCATAAGGGTGGAGGTATCCATATTATTGGAGTAGATGATGATTGGGATCCCGAGGGGTCAATCGGGTTGATCGCAGAAGGTGACGACCCAAAGAAACCTGCAGTCACTCTCAACCCGATCATAGTCCAAATTTATCCGTTTGAGAATGCCGAGGTGAATATGTCTATCACATTTGAGTTTGAAGTAGCACCGCCTGAAACGGCGAAGGCGCCAGTGCCAATTGAAGTTGAGTTTGTATCTCCAACAAATGCACCAGCACCACTTGAGGTTGCAGTCCTGCCACCCCTAACATACACTCCAGTTGAAGTAAGAATGACCGCGCCAATTCCAGTAGCAATGTCAACCACACCACCTTTCTATTCAGATGCTATCCCTTGGGATTATACAACCGAGGCAAGAAGGAAAGGTAAAAACAGGTTTGAGGAAGCCATCGCAACACATGGTATGATGAGAACTGGTAGAGTTTATACCCCTGAACATCTGGCCGAGTCAAGCAAGCAAGCTGCCAACCGCCCTCCCCTCGTTGAAACAGGTTCCGATGATTAAAATACAGGCTAAGGAGTATTCGATTATCGACCAACTAAACAAGACACCAGCGCAAATCTCTATTCTCTCCTTGCTGCAGAATTCTAATACGCACAGAAATGCTTTACTAAAAGTGTTGAGTGAAGCATACGTGCCGAACAACATCACCAGTGGAGAAATGGTCAACATGGTGGGCCAGGTAATGGAAAGTCACAAAATTACTTTTCATGAAGACGAGTTACCACCTGAGGGATTGGGACATAACAAAGCATTGCACATCACCGTGAAATGTGAAGATCATTTCATCACGAGGATCTTGATCGATAGAGGTTCCAGTCTTAATATTTGTCTGTTTATAACACTCAAGAAATTGGGTAAAGGGATACACGAGATAAGAGAGAGAGAGAAATCAACGTGAAAGCCTTCGATGGGTCTCAAAGAGCTACCATGGGGGAAATCAGTCTATTCCTACAGATGGGACCAACCTGGTTCAAAGTGGACTTCCAAGTAATAGACGTGCCGGCATCTTACAACTTGTTGTTAGGGCGACCCTGGATCCCTGCTGTTGGGGCCATCGCATCAACACTACATCAGGCGATGAAATTCGAGTGGAACCACCAAGAGGTAATCATCCACGGCGACGGTAGCAACCCTATCTACAGTCGCCAGACTATCCAAGTGATTGATGGAAAGAGAAAACTAGGCGGAAGAACTTATCACCATATTGAGCGAGTCAATGCCATTGACAAAGACAAATGGTGGGATAGAAAGAACGAGAGCATCCTGAACTGGGGAGGATACGATCCAGGTAAAGGTCTCGGTAAGAACCTCCAAGGAATCACAAAGCCCATAAAACTCAAGAAACATGGTACTACTTTCGGTCTGGGGTACGAGTATACATGGGAAGAATTCAGAAACTGGTCGCCGCCATGGAACGGTCATCACTACCTTCTGAAGCATCCTATACCTCATCTGGAGCAAACCTTCAAGCAGGCCGACATTATCTATGGATCAGATGAAGAGGAAGCACTTACAGCAATGAGGAATTTATTTTTGGAAGACAACGACATGGATTGCTGTGTTGTTCTCGAGGAGGAGGGGGAGGAAGGCCCTTCCGTACAGGCAGTAAGCGAGGGAGCATATCTCAAGAACTAGTCTATTAGAACCACCAGAGCCTGCCGAGCCTCGGGGTAGCAAGGCTATAAACAAGCATTATTTACTGTTTTAATTACTAAATGATTTCCCTTTTCTGCATTTTCAATTCCCGCAATAAGATCTTCGATGTTCAAAACAAGTTATTCAATTTATCAAAGCATTTTCAATTTCTTTATGAATCCGATATTCATTGTTACCGTTTTCTCTCATTACTTTATCTATACATCATTACTATTACTTTACTTGATGAACGAATGACTGTGACATGCAATGAGGAGACGCAACAAACGGAAATTGATTCAGACGAAGACGATATACCCGACAAAATTGTTAAAGAGGTCAAAAACTTTGAAAATAGACCTAAGTCAAACTTGGATGAGACTGAGGTTGTCAACCTGGGAGATTCAGAAAACGTCAAGGAAACACGCATCGGTATCCATTTGTCACCGTCAGAGAAGAAAGAGTATACAGAGTTCCTAAGGGAGTATGAGGACATATTCGCCTGGTCATATGACGACATCACTGGTTTAAGTACGTCTATTGTGGCCCACAAACTGCCGACCGATCCGGCATGTCCACCGGTAAAGCAGAAGCTCAGAAAGTTCAAACCTGATATGAGTTTGAAAATCAAAGAAGTTACCAAGGAGATCAATGCTAGAGTTCTCCGGGTAGTTGAATACCCAACATGGTTAGCAAACATCGTACCTGTGCCAAAGAAAGACGGGAAGGTCAGAGTCTGTGTCGATTACCGGGATCTAAAAGATGACTTCCCCTTGCCAAACATACACATTTTAATTGACAACTGCGCCAAACATGAGCTACAATCCTTCGTAGATTGCTTCGCTGGTTATCATCAAATTTGGATGGATGAGGAAGATGCTGAGAAAATGGCGTTCATCACGCCCTAGGGAGTGTACTGTTACAAGATGATGTCGTTCGGTTTAAAGAATGCAGGGGCCACCTACATGAGGGCCATGACTACTATATTCCATGACATGATTCACAAAGAGATCGAGGTGTATGTGGACGTCGTCATTATCAAATCAAAGAAAGTTGTTGATCATATGGAAGATTTGAGGAAGTTCTTCAACAGGTTGAGAAAATATAATCTGAAGCTGAACCCCGCAAAGTGTGCATTCGGGGTTCCTGCTGGGAAGTTGCTAGGATTCATTGTGAGCCACCGAGAAATAGAATTGGATCCTTCAAAGGTCAAAGCCATTCAAGAACTACCACCGCCAAGAAACAAGAGAGATGTTATGAGCTTCTTGGGGAGGCTCAATTAGTCAGCCAATTCATAGCACAATCTACAGTCATCTGTGAGCCGATCTTCAAAATGTTAAAGAAGGACGCTGCAACTAAGTGGATCGAGGATTGTCAAAAAGCTTTCGACAGAATCAAGGAGTATCTATCCACACTGCCGGTCTTGGTACCACCTGATCCAGGTAGACCCCTGCTACTCTACCTTTCCGTACTAGATGGAGCTTTCAGTTGCGTTCTAGGGTAACATGACGAAACAGGAAAGAAGGAACAAGATATTTATTATCTCAGCAAGAAGTTCACTCCATATGAGGCCCGGTATTCTTTGCTGGAACGCACTTGCTTCGCTTTGACTTGGGTCGCTCAGAAGTTGAGGCACTACTTCTGCGCCTACACAACATATCTCATATCAAGGATGGATCCATTGAAATACATCTTTCAGAAACCCATGCCCACTGGAAAGCTAGCCAAGTGGCAAATCCTGTTGAGTGAGTTCGACATTATTTATGTGACTCAAAATGCGGTCAAGGGACAAGCATTAGTAGACCATCTTGCTGAGAATCCAGTGGACGGAGAATACGAACCCCTGAAAACGTATTTTCCTGATGAAGAAGTATCATTCGTAGGAGAAGACATTGCAGAATCCTACGACGGTTGGAGGAAGTTCTTTGATGGCGCAGCAAACTTCAAAGGAGTCAGTATCGGAGCGGTCTTAATATCAGAAACAGGTCAGCATTATCCAGCATTCGCCAAACTCAGGTTTCCTTGCACCAACAACATGGCTGAATATGAGGCCTGCATCTTAGGGCTCAACATGGCCATTGACATGAACGTCCAGGAGCTGTTAGGGATTGGTGACTCTGACTTATTGGTACATCAAGTACAAGGAGAATGGGCAACCAAAAATTCCAAGATACTACCCTATCTACATCACGTTCAGGAGTTGAGAAAGAGGTTTACAAAGATAGAGTTCCGGCATGTCCCAAGAATCCAGAATGAGTTCGCCGATGCTCTGGCTACCTTGTCATCTATGATTCAGCATCCAGACAAAACTTTCATTGACCCCATTCCAGTGAAAATTCACAGTCAGCCAGCCTACTGTGCCCATGTTGAAGAAGAAGCAGACGGAAATCCATGGTTTCATGACATCAAGGAATATTTGGCAAAAGGAGAATACCCAGAGCTTGCAAACGCCACTCAGAAGCGCACACTTTGGAGATTGTCTAATAATTTCTTTCACAGCGGAGGAATCTTGTATAGGAGGACTCCTGATTTGGGGTTATTAAGGTGCGTCGACGCAAAGGAAGCATCAAAACTATTGGAAGAAATTCATGATGGGACCTGCGGTCCACATATGAACGGGTTTGTATTAGCGAAGAAGATATTCCGAGCGGGTTACTTCTAGATGACCATGGAAATAGACTGCATCCAGTACGTCTGGAAATTCCACCGCTGTCAGATACATGGAGATATGATAAAGGAACCTCCGAGTGAGCTTAACGCAACAAGTTCACCATGGTTGTTCGCCGCCTGAGGAATGGACGTCATTGGACCTATCGAGCTTGCCGCCTCCAACGAACACAGATTTATTCTGGTTGCCATTGATTACTTTACTAAATGGGTCGAAGCAGCCTCCTACAAAGCAGTTACCAAGAAAGTCGTGCCGACTTTGTACGCGACCGCGTTATTTGTCGGTTCGGAGTTCCAGAGTCAATCATCACCGACAATGGTTTTAATCTCAACAGTGACTTGATGAAAGCCATGTGTGAAACAGACAAGATCAAACACAAGAACTCCACAGCTTACAGACCTCAGATGAATGAAGCTGTAGAAGGCGCTAACAAAAACATCAAGAAAATACTAAGGAAGATGATATATAGGCACAAGAAATGGCATGAGAAGTTATCATTCGCCCTACCGGAGTATTGAACCATGATCCGCACATCAACCGGGGCAACCCCCTACATGCTAGTTTATGGTACAGAGGTCGTTATTCCGGCAGAGGTTGAGATTCCATCTCTGAGAATTTGAGCTCAGCGACGCGGAATGGGTAAGGAATCGTTATGAGAAACTAGCCCTCATAGACGGAAAGAGAATGAACGCAGTTTGTCATGGTCAACTATATCAAAAAAGAAAGACTAGAGCCTTCAACAAGAAAGTCAAGCCAAGACAATTCACACCAGGGCAGCTGGTGCTAAAGAAAATCCTTCCTCACCAAGACGAAGCCAAAGGGAAGTTTTCTCCCAACTGGCAGGGTCCGTACATGGTTCACAGAGTGCTGACAGGAGGAGCACTCATACTTGCAGAAATGGACGGAGAAGTTTGGCCAAAACCAATCAATTCAGATGCAGTCAAGCGCTATTATGTGTAATTCCTTATGCTTTTGTTAATAATGTAAATTGAACTACGCCTGACCTGATTCCCGTTTAAGAAGGGATATATAGACCTATGGGTTCGGCCACAATTCAATAAAAATTTCATTTTCCCCACGAATGGAAACTGGGGCAGAATTTTGAGGAGGACCCTCAAAATTCTGAAGCAAGTTCAGTCGATCGCCACACGAGCAACAGCTAGAAGTATTCACCCATCAAACTGGGCAGAATTTTGAGGAGGACCCTCAAAATTTCGTGGCAGGAGAGGTTGCAACATCTTGAACCGCGTCCCGATCGTCGGTTCACATAAAAACTAATTTTAGATTATATGCTTATATCTCTATAAAATCATGCATATTTATTTATTTATTTATTTTGAAACAGCTTGGTTAGCAAATGCTACCCCCGATGATACAGACAATATCATCACAATCAAGCAAACGCGACAAGCAAAGCCAGCAGGGATACGAACTAACCTTCCCTTTACAGAACTCACGATCTTTCTTTGGATGCAGACACAAAGATGGCAAGGGCCCCAAAAACATACTATCCACCCGAAGGAAATATATTTCTCAAAGACACACTTCTCAAGCTCGTCGCACACGCTGACATTTATTATCACCACAAACGGCACTTCACTTATCGCAATACTCACAACGATCATATCGCCGCAATTTATCACCAGCTAAGAACTCCTATATGCATTTTCATTTTCTGCAACACTGCATAAGGCTACTATTCTGCCTTCCGAGGTTAAATGCTACCTCCATCTGCATTTTATCGCATGCATAAGGCTACCTTTCTGCCTTTCGAGACTAAACATTGTCTCCATCTGCATTTGCATTGCATAAGGCTAACTTTCTACCTTTCGAGACTAAATGTTGTCTCCACCTGCATTTTATCTCCTACATAAGGCTACCTTTCTGCCTTCCAAGACTAAAAGTTGTCTCCATCTGCATCTGCATTGTATAAGGTTACCTTTCTGCCTTTCGAGACTAAATATTGTCTCCACCTGTATTTTATCTCTTGCATAAGGCTACCTATTCTGCCTTTCGAGACTAAACGATGTCTCCACCTGCATTTACATCTTGCATAAGGCTACCATTCTGCCTTACGAGGTTGAATGCTACCTCCATCTGTATTTTGCATTCCATAAGGTTACAATTCTGCCTTTTGAGGCTAAGTGTTGCCTCCCTTTTACTTTTCAAAGGAACTATTGTCTCTACCAGTATCTACTTCGTTTCCTTTCGGGCTAAGCTCCGCCCTTTTAATTCTAAAGACTAAGCTCTGTCTTGTTAGCGTCATACTATTGCATTTTCATGGGCTGAAATACCGCCAACCTATCCAAAGGCGTCATCGTTCAGAGGCACCATCTTCATGGCCCGAGAACATCATTTCATGGCCTAATGATCTCTTTTATCAGTTTGCATATCATTATTCAAAGGCATCATGGTTCGAAGGCACCATTTTCATGGCCCGAGAACATCATTTCATAGCCTGCGAATCCTGCATCAAGCGATTCATGGACCAGGACATCATAGTCTAAGGACGCCATCCTCAACCGTCTGAAGACAGCATTCATAGTCCAACGGGAATCTGCATCATGTTTACATTACGCACAATATACGCTTGTTATTCATTTGCAGGAAATCCGGCTAGGAACAGCCATCCAGGCAGGAGCGGACAACTCCAGTTCTCCTAACTACCCCGTAAACCATTTTGCTCACCTAGCTTTGCACCTTGCGTCCGTCCTTATAAAACGTCACAAGTATACTTCGCCGGTGACTCATGAACTACATACGACCTTATTCCTGTAAAACCAGAGATATGTAGGCAACTCAGAAACCAGGGTGCGGCCTAAAGCTTTCATACTATTTCCACTCGGTCAAAATTAGCCATCATATCTTTACCCGACAATTCTTTCATCCTTCCCAGGTAAAGAGGGGCAGCTATTGATACCCAATTTTTCCTCAAAATTATTTTCAAACTTGCATATATACCTTCAAAATCACTCTTTACAGTAATTGATATTTTTTCATAATTTTTCGTATTTTTATCAAATTATTTTCCTGTTTATTTAATATTTTATGTTCCATAATTATTCATAATTATGCATAAATGATATTGTAAACGATTTCAAGACATCTTCTTGCTCAATATGTTATTCATAATCCTATTTAGCTCCATTAGAATTTAATTCTTTCGCAAATTAACCAATATCGATATTTTTTAGCTAATTTCAGCAACTTTGCGATAATAGCACAAATATACATTTATATCGTTTTTAAAAGCAACAACTGATCATTTTATATTTTTATAGTAGTTAACTATCGTAATTTCATTTATTTGGTTTAATTTCATCTTACACAATTATCAACTATTTTAATTAATTAATTAATTAATTATCTTATTTTTTAGGGTATTTAACATTTAGCCCATTTTTATTTAAATTCTAGCCAATCTTTAACCCAACCCCACCTGACCAAAAACCCACTCACTAACACAACCCAACTAATATCCTACCCGGCCCAACCCCACACCTGATTTGAACCGTTGATCAAATAAGATCAACGGTCCAGATCAACGTTACCATAATTAAACTCCAACTACCCCCTTGACCGACACCTTATTTCTCACCTCTCGTCCTCTCTCTATCTCTATCTGTTCGTCTATGGTTCTCTCTAGAATCCTCCCTTGGCTTCTCTCCTCCGATGGAGTCCGTTCGTCTTCTCCGACTGGTTCTCTCACCGGAAACCATGGTTCCTCATCATCTCCTAGTTATCTATCCTCCTTGCACCGGCCCAGTGATACCCTAAAGCCCTCAGGCAAACCTGGAGCGGTTCACTCACCTCTCATGGTCCCCATGCCACTTTTCGGCCTCCCCCGGCCGTTTGAGTAAGAACTACAACCTTTCCGGCTTAAGTTGACGACGTCTTTGAGGTTTTTCCTACTACTCTAGGTTCCACGAAACCCAAACCCTATGTCTTTTTGATTTCCTTTAGATCTGCTTTATATCTACGATGTTACGAAGCTTCTTTGCATGTTCTTCTCTGGGGAAAAAACCTTCATCTTTAACGATCTTTCATTTCAAAAACTAGGGTTTCTTAACCCCTTTCAAAAAACGATTCGTCTTCCAATTTTAAGTGTTTTCTACTATGTTTAAACGATTCTCTTATGTTTTTCTTGTTATCTAAGTTATTATGCTAAAAAGACCTAATTTTCTAGGATGCCTTGACTGTATGTTCCTGCGTGTTTGTTTTTATGAAACTATCTGTGTATTCTTTGTGATTCTCGCTTTAACTTGTTGTTAAGGTTTCAATATTCTACTGTTTCTCCAAATGCTTGCTTAGGGTTTCTCTAATTTTGTTCAATACATGTTGTTTAACGTTTAACATGTCTGACTATTTGCCTTATTGATTATTCACATAATAATTTATACTGATTTTGTGTAATCTCTTTAGACCTGTGATATCTTCCATGAATCTGTGATTTTGTGTATTTTTCTTGTAATTCTGTAGTGATTTTTGAATTGTTTCCTTGTTTGTGTGATACTTTCCTTAGTTAATATTGAATCCCTGTGATTTTCAATTCTAGTCGTGATTCTTGTGACTAATTTTCAGAGCTAAATTGTATTATACCTTATTTATGTGCACGAATATGTTGTTGATTGTTTGACATATACTTTCCCTAATTATGTGTTATGTACCTAGACTTAATTGCTTGCTATATACTTTACTACTCATGTTATGGTAAAGGTAAGTTTTACAATTGATTCTTTTCCTTATTAAACTCTAATTGTGTCGTTTGAACTATGACTCCCTAATTAAAGGGAGTCCAGGTCTTTGATTGATTCTGATTGAACATTATTTCTATAACTATGTTAAATTATTACTCCTTACCTTATTTCACAACTCGTTCTTCAAAACTATTAATACCTTACTCTCTCTTTAGCATAAGACACCAACACACAGGAACAAGACACACGGCTCTAAGCTCTCTCTAACTCCCACACACATATTGTCTTGCTTCACTTGTTGTTACTTGCAACTCAGTTGGCTGTAAGCCAAAACTGGGTGATTCTATTGTGTTATTGCTCTACTGCCCTACTGTTCTGTTGCATCTACACACTACTACTCTGCCTCTCTTCACTTTGCTGCTCTTCATTACTTTGCTGCTCTTCATTTCTCTCATTTAACTGGTATGGTTTCAATTTAAGCCTACAGCATCCGAAACAATATGTTTCTATTTGTATTGAGATTCCTTTTATGTCTCTTATGCCTCTATTTGTGGTTCTGTTGTTTGCCTTGCAATTAGCATGTCTAGTTTGTCTATGTGATCTCTCTTTCCCTTTAGTTCAGCAT
>ML265010.1:0-48780 GCA_005239495.1 Nicotiana undulata | reverse complement strand
CCCCCCCCCCCCCCCCGGAATTTTTTTTAAATATATTTTCAGTTTTTTTTCTTCTTTCTTTTTTAATATATTATATTTATATATAATTTCTACTCCTGTAATCAACTCCTTTATAATATTTACAGCTTTAAGGATATTTTTGTTTTTTTAATAGGAAAAAGTGCTTACCAGTACTTATTTGCCAAACACTTCAACAACTTTTTTTAAGTTTCAGCACTTTTATCCAAACATGTAACTGCTTATTTATAAAATAAGCTCCAACACTTAAAAGCTGCTTTTAAGCCACTTTTTTTATAATTGGTACAAACTACAAAGGAATGGGTTTGAGGAGTAGATTAGTCACAGCTTAATTAGTACTAACAAAGATGATTATTATTTTAACTTTTCTCTCTTTCGAAGATAGGAATGAGGCCTTCGTCACCATACAATTTCTATCTCGTATTGTATGATTGCTCTTAAACATCAATCATGAGTATAACATAATATTTTGTTAAAACGATGTATGTCATGTAAATATTTAAATAAAAACTAAGATATCGTTTTATACCTTTCTTGTTTCTACGTGTATTAGAATCTACTATGATTTTCTTACTATACATCTCTTATTCGCTTAAGCTTCATACCAAGATTAGGTGATTTTTAATATTAAAAGAATTTAAGTCATATGCACTGATATTGTAAAATAATTCTTATTATTTGGTACTGTAGCGAATTTGCTATACCATATTATCTGCTCTATTATTCAAGCCTCAACATTTGGCTTGGTGTTAGTTGGTAATGCCAATAACCGTTTACGTGTAGACGGTATTTTGAAGATCGGAATGGCATATCGATCAAAGTTGATCGGAAATTACCGACCGACCAAAGTTGATCAGAAATTACAGACCAACCTTCAATTAAATTCAAAATATATATATATATATATATATATATATATATATATATATATATTGTTGAAAAACCCGATCAAAGTTGGTCGGAATTTTAATTGTGTAATTAAAAAATGCATCATCTGAGAATTGAACCGGGGTCTGTATTGTGGCAAGATACTATTCTATCACTAGACCATTGGGACATCTTGTTTTAAGATTGCCTTTTATTTCATTTACACTCTTTAATTGCATTTTCACACGAAAATAACCGATCAAAGTTGGCCAATTTTATTAAAATATAAAATTACAGACCCAAGTTGGCCGGTCTTATAAAATGACCGGCCGAATTAACCGTCCGATTTCGGCCTTTTTAATATTTAATTTGATTTATTTTAAATGAAAAACCGACCAAAGTTGGTCGGTTTCTTAAAAAATAAATTTGACTCAAAAATAGTTTCCCGTATTTTTGCGTAAGAAAAAATCGATCAAAGTTGGCCGACTTCGTAAAAGTTTTTATAAAATAATATATTTTTGAAAACCGACCAACTTTTGTCGGTTTTTTGGCCGGTCTTTTGACCGATAAAAAGCGGTGGTCGATTTTTTCCGAATTTCTAGTACTGACTGGTGACGTAAAAAAAGGTTATATGTCCGGATTTTATAACTCATATAGTAAAAAAGAGTTTTAATGATATTAATAAGCAATTAATTCACCAATTTTGACCAGATTTAATAATTATAAGTCATAATCAGGTCAATTTTGTACCAACTTGAAGATAACCGTAGTTAAAAATCAAAATAATATTTCTTCATTAAAAGCCAAAGAGACGTTATCACATATTCTGGTTTATTTATTTTAACATTGGAAATATTAGTGACATAAAATAACACCGTCCATTGCGTGTCAGTTTGAGTTTTCCCTTTGATTGCCACATTTCATTTGCTAAGCTTTAAAAAAAGGATGATTCTTTCCCCCCCAAAATGTTCAGATAACTCAGAAAGTTAACACGAATCAGCTGCTTCCTTTATTACTTGCGTCTTTATTGTTGCTTTATTTAATTATATTTTTCTGTCAGTTTTCAAACAGAAAAATATTAATAATTTTAAATAATAAATGTCAGTTTTCAGTTTTGAAACTATTATTTTTAAAAAGTGTTGTAACATTTATTCGAAAACATATTTCAAATACTTAAGGATCGTTTAAATTCGTGAAAAGAGAAGTTAATTGTTAGTAGTTTATATAATCCACTCGAACTAATTACCTACAATTGTCTAAATTATATAGACATTATATACTAAACTCTTAATTATGAGTATAAAATTTCCATTTCATCACATGTCATTATTGAGTTGTTTTTCATGTGATGAGTTATTATAAGCAGTGAAAGTAAGCTCAGTATCAAAATCACATGTTATCTAGACAACTAGCATATACAGGGTTTCACGGATTACCTCTTGAAGCGTGAACATATCTCTTCTATCATGTGAGCCTTCAATTCCATAACTTCTCAATAGAATCTCCTGCACCTGCACAATCGTGATCCTCGAACGTTTCACGATCTTCTACTGTGTTACCCAAATGATATCCAGAAATAGCAATTTCGTGTGGGCGAAATTTCTATGAAAATTTCGACCACCATGACTACTTCCTCTAGGTGGAAACCTTATGTATTTATAGCACAAGTTTTTAGGGTTAAAATCCTTTTTTCAAAACCTGTTGGGTTTTCTTTTCCACCATAATTAATTACAAATTATTCCACTAAAAATTCGTAATTGCATTCCTTATTCAATTTCGAAATTCATCCATTAAATCTTATTTAACTCTCCATATTAAGATTCAGATACTAATCAATTGAATTAAATTTACTGACAATTTAATTTATTGATTATTTCCTTTAGACTTTCGCTTAACTTATTTCATGTGTTGGATACAAAATTCACCGGCCGGGTTTACACATGAAAACTTATAAGCTTTCATAAAGATGTCTGAATCGAGACTTGGATTCTATCAACTAACTATATTACTTCGCCAATGGACATTATTATTATTATCCAATTTACCGGGTATATTCACCCACGAAAGAATCTTGCATTTTAATAAATTAAAATAATAATAATATACATAGTTAATAATAATTATATCAAGATTAAGAGTATAAGTACTAATGGCTAGAGAGTTTATTTTATTAAGGCGGTATAAAATACTTATATCTAATTGGTCCGTTCAATACATACAAAATGTACTTGCACAAGAAGTTGAAATTAAATCATTCACATAATCAAGATAAATTATATTTAATCACGTGCTACAATCATCCATGATGTTTGTCCAATTCCATCATTAGATGGTGAACTCAAACTTTATACTTATAAGAACCGATGATCTAATCTTCCGTGTATAAGCTAAACTCTATACACTAAATCTTCTACTATATAAGCAAAGGACACAAACTAATATATGATCTATTTAAAACTTTATTAAAATTAAATAAACAATTGTTCCATAATATATACTACCCATAATTAATACTAGTATATATCCCAACATCATGGGTAGAGTTTTGGGGCAACTGCTCAAATACGACATTAGTACCTGGAAATCTTTACATTATAACCGCCTTCAAATAATAACGGATAAAGTATATTTTTATTATTAAAGTATGTATAATATACTAAAAATATATATTTTATATGTAATTAATTTATTGTTTTAACTAGCGACTGTAATTATTTTTAATTAACCCACTAAATATATATTGTTACATCTTAGAGGTAAAATCGAGGCAATGGTGAGTGGAAAAGCAATATACACTCCAAGGTCATATATACAACCAATTTACACAAGTAGCCTTTTTTGAGAGGACTAGCGCAATAAATTCTGTTCCCTTTGAAAATTTTTACGAATATAGCCACTATCTCTTCTAAGTAGAGGTCAGATATTTATTACGATCTCTATTCATGTATGGCTCTTGCTGCTCATTTATTAGTATAATATATTTAAATGTTTTCTTCTATTTAATCCAGACGTTTATCTTAAATTCTCAATCCGTGATTCCATTTTCAATTGTTCCTCAAGAAATTATGCTAAGGAATACGAAGTATTTATACAAAATTTTCGTCTTTTGAGTCACGTGATTAGCATAATATGAGAAACTCGTAAAAGTAATTGATCCTAACATAAATTTATAGATGCCCAGAAGTAGAATCTCTAGGGCTTAAATAAATGAAATCAAGAATTCAATATTAATTTTTTAAAAAGAAAATCGATAAAAAGAATATTTTTTATGGACAAACGGGTCATTGCCTTCAAATAATTAAGAGATTTATAAGCAACTTTAACTCTGCTAAGGCCTCATTTGTTTTTTTTAAGATTAAGACGTCTGAATCTGAATACGCATCTGAATATCAAGATGTTAAGATTAAAACATCTGAATCTGAATACACATCTGAATATCAAGATGTGTATTAAGATCTAAATATTGAATGATTAAGACTGTTTGATTTTTAACATCTGAATGTATAAAACTTATCTTTATTTGAAAACTAATAAACATAAATTCAAATAAAATACTAATTAATCTAATATTGTATCAATAAAATATATAGCTTTTTAAAATATGATAGTTGGTGGTGGTGATGGCTAGCGGGTGAATGCCAACTAGAGGCGGTTGTTGGTGGTAGTTTTGGATGATGGTAGTGGTTCAGCATAGTATCTAGGAGTGACGATTATGATTGAGGATGGTGGTGGTGGGTGGTGATAGTTAATATTGGCGGGTGGTGGTGGTAGTTGTGATTGAAGAACGTGGTGGTGGGTGGTGGTAGATTATAATGATAAGTAGTGCCGACTGTGGTTGTTGATGGTGATGGGATGGTTAGTTGTGGTAGTTGAGGCGGATGAGTATTGATTGCGGTTGAGAATGGTGGTGGTGGAAGTGGTGGGGATGGTGGGTGGTGATAGTCGATAATGGTGGCAACTATGATTGAGGATGATGGTGGTTGAGTATGGCGGTGGTGGCGGCATGGCGGTAGTTGATAATGGTAGGCGGTAGCGGCAGTTAGTAATGAATATGGATGATAGCATCTTAATAAAATTAAGTCTCTGTTATAGGTCTTAAAAAAATACTTAATAATTAAGAACTGAATAATTAAGATTTAAACTTTAAAAACAAATGCACTTAATATCTGAAATCTGAATGATTAAGATTCAGACCTCCGTTAAGTGCAAACAAATGAGGCCTAAGTTTGTTCCTAAATTTTTGTATAGGTTGTTCAGTTTGTTCTATAAATTTAGCACGAGGGGCCATTGTTTGAAACTAAGACACAAATTTCTTTTTGACAATATTTTGTACAACATATACAATATTTTGTTGTTTCTTTTCTCTCTCTTTATATTGCATAATCACAATAAGCGAATATAAACAACTAGGCTGAGATTATTGAGCAAATATAGACAGCTAGAACAATCGCAATTTTATTGCTTATTTTCTGGTATTTGATTAGTTACCAAAAATATATTTAAAAAAATCTATCTAATATTCTAAGGAAACTCTATGGGAGAAAATATTTTTTGAAAAACTTCCGAACTCATAATTTTGAAACTTGTAAAATTTCGAACCTGTAAACCGAAAGATGAAAAAACTAAAACTAAAAATATATAAAAATAATAATATTTTTCGCGGGAGGGGGTGTGGGGTGGGTAGGAAAGATTGAGAAAGAGTTTTGGAAAATGTTTTCCCTTCTCTTGATAAGGAAAATATTTTTCTCCAATTGGAGGAAAATGAGTTCATAAGGAAAATATTTTCCAAAACATTTAAAGCAACCAAACATGGGAAAATTGAAAAATATTTTCCGGAAAATATTTTCCATCGTACCAAGCACACCCAAAATCTTCAAATCCCCAAAACAACTCTAGAGTAGTTTTTGAAGTTCTTTATTTACAAAATTTTAAATTCTTTTCAAGTAGAATGCATGTCCAAACACGATTTCAACTTTAAAAAACAATGTTTCATCTCATCTTTAATTATTTTTTTTCAAGTTTCAACCAAATCTATGTCAAAAGGCTAGCGTAGAATGATTTCGACAAGGGGATGTAGCTCAGATGGTAGAGCGCTCGCTTAGCATGCGAGAGGTACGGGGATCGATACCCCGCATCTCCACTTTTTTTAATAATCTACAACAATTATCTATTGTCATTTGGTAATACTAAACAAGTGAAAGAAGTCTGAAATGGGCGTTTGATAATTTTGAGAATTAGAGCTGAATAAGTGGAGGGATTAATGTACGATGCGAGAAATTAAAGTGGTGCCTTTGTCTTTACCAATTGGTAAGATTGAAGCTCAAGACCAATATAGGCCTTTTTATAAAGATATCTTTACACAAATAGCCATCAGGGTTCACTATTTGTAGAGCGGTTATATTTTAAAGCACCTCTCATATTTTGTTGTTTCTTTTTCACTCTCTTTATATTGCATAATCATAATAATAAGCGAATATAAACAACTAGGCTGAGATTATTGAGCAAATAGGGACAGCTAGAAGCCTAGAACAATCGCAATTTTCTTGCTTATTTTGTGGTATAGTTAGAAAAAATATATTCTAAAACATATATCTAATATTCTAAGAAAACACTATGGGAGAAAATACTTTTTAAAAAATATTTATTACGATTTTTTATTCCACTTTCAAATATTTTTGTAGCAAATTATGACTATTTATAATTTTCTATTTAATCTAACTATACACACTTTATGTTAAAAATTAAAAAAATATTAATATTTAAATAAAAAACCGAAAGTTAAATGATTTGACCTTATAATCTAAGCCCCTCATCCTTTTTTTGGCCAAGAAAGTAAAGTATAAATTTATCTTGAGAACGATAAGTAGTGTGGAACCAACCAGTGCAGTGCAGCCATTGAATTGAGCTAAAAATGCAAGTAGTGTCAAGGTTTCGCCTCTTCTCCACTTTCCCTCAATCTACCAAAATCCTCTTTTCTCAGAATTCATACCCAAAAAATCCCCATTTCTCTATTCATGCCTTTACTTCAAAAACCTTTAAATCTTCAGCTACAGCTTCAGAATCAGCAGCTTCAATATTAGCCAAGAAAGTATTATTCATGGCTCCAGGTGTTGAACCCGAAGATATAACCGAAGATATGATTTTACCCGGATCCAATATCGTTGTGGGGCCCTATGCGGGTGACTCTAAAATTAAAGAGGTGGAATTTGTGAAGAGTAGTAATAAACCTAAGGATTGTCCTAAAGATGAGAAACCCGAATTTGCTATGTTGGGTCGGTCCAATGTTGGAAAATCGTCGCTTATTAATGCTTTGTGTAAGAAGAAAGAGGTTGCTCTTACTTCTAAGAAACCAGGTTTGAATATTTGCAATGTACTTATTATTTAGAACCCGTTTTCATTAGCTGAATTTAAGTATTCATTCGTTTCAGTTTATGTGACATAGTTTGACCCAACATAGAAATGAAGAATTCTGAAACTTGTAGTCTTAAATATGTCGTAGTAACTATATTATGAGGATTCATTATGAATTAGCAAGTTTTACGCTGGTTGTGAGCCTACTGCAACCGGCCTCCTTTATCCGAGCTTGGTACCGACAACATAAGCAAGCCCACATTGGCGGAGTCAATGTAAGGAGCAGGTTTCGATCTGCTGATCCTTCTGGAGCAAATGGATGCGCTGCCCATAAGACCATGCAAGTTTGGCATGACGATGGTATAAGTTGAGCTTAACAAAGAAGCGAAGATTCATATCGTCGACCCCAGGTTTGGTTTGGGACTGACGCATAGTTGTTTATAATGTTCATGTGACTATAAGTTTGGTAAAACTTATGGTCTTAAACATGTGCTATAAAAGATTTTCATTAAGGGTAAAATGAGAAGTTCAAGTTATTTTTTTTTCAAATGTAGAAGGACGTTCATTTTGAAACAGTCTAAAAAAGGAAATAGGGTCACATAAATTGGATTAAGTGGAGTATTTACTCAGTACATGTTTTAATTAGAGGTGGATTCTAATTTTAGTATGTTTAAATGTACAGGGAAGACTCAGCTGATTAATCATTTCTTGGTGAACAAGAGTTGGTACATTGTGGATTTGCCTGGTTATGGGTAAGCAATTTCTTGATTGTGCTATTTGCTAGGTATTCTTTGATAGGTGAAGCTTTTTTTATATTACCATGAAATGTGTTGGATCAAGTTATTCCAGAGGGTGTTAAGCAGGTTGGGGATTAGTCGGCTATAACGGTAGTCTCAAGAAAATGCTTACTGTACGATGCTTTATTCGGACGCAAGCACAACTTCACTTGGTTTAGTAAATTGCTACTGGTTTGTTCGATTAAGCAATGTACTATGCCTCAATACCAAATTAGTTGGAGTTACTACATGAATTACATCATTTGTAAACAACTTCAAATGAGGAAACACATCATCTTGATCCTAATCATCTCGGAGTTATAACTACATAAACTGTTAAAATTTAAGTGATCAAATTCTCGAAATACCTAAGAAAAGGGATATGCAAAGAAAATGTCTTAATTGTCACTTAGGAGCTTATTTATGGAGTATTTCCTAATTGCTAACTGAAATCTTTACTCTAGGTGCTGCTTCACTAAGCCCATCTTGGGTCTAAACATTTATTCTCATATCTGCTTTCTGACACGTCTATTCTGACACTTACAAAACATATTGTATCCTTATCCAAGATGAACAACAGATTTTCAGTATAAACAAGCCCCATGTCCTTCCTTTTTACATTGCTTATATGCTCCTTTTGTTTGAATGTTACTGATTTTACTGCTGTTCATAATAAAAGCATCACGGTTCCAGCCTTCATCTGAAAATATCATTGTTCATTGCTTTATTTTTCCATCTTCAAACATGGTACCTACTTTTCATGTGAGGTAGAATTGGAAGAAGTGTGAATGCCCAATTCAAGAAGCTGTAATGTCTTCTCTCTGACCATGTGATGTTACTCCGTTAAACTATTAACTATACCGTGCTGTCTTAGTCGCTCAGGCAATTGACCAGGCCATAGAAATAGTCTTCCGTAGCTTACCCCTTGTGAGAGACATGGGCTTTTCCACTTCTGATAGCTTTCCACGCTTTCAAGAGCAGGAAACCACACATATACTACTATCTGAGGCAACTCTAGATATGTAAAATGAAGGAGGAAACTGTCAAACATAACTACTATAACCTCCAAAAAACAGAAATAGATGGTTTTCGACAGAGCCTCAGGAAGAAAATTGGCATATTTGATAAGATCCAAATTTCAAAAGTCAGTTTACTGTTAGTATATTGTGGGCTAGACAAATCAATTCAGCTGACATCAACCTAATTCAGTGGAAGTGTTGTAAATGCCAAACCAAACACTCAGACGTGTCCGTTCTTGTTCGCACCTTGATAAAACAGTCTAGATTATTGACATTTATTTGAATATGTATTGGAGTAACTTAAGTAAGATTTTGTTAAGTTATATATCTACCTTCCAAATGGTAACAAAGGCTATATTTGACTTATTTACTTCATCTTTTATTCTTGTTGAAGTGTGTGCCCATCTCATCTAAAAGCTTAAGCTGTTAGAGAACACACTTTTGTCTACTTAAACATGCCCACTCACGTGCGGGCTTAATTCCTTTTGTTGAGCTAAGCAACATAGAATTTCTTTTTGATAATGAATGGTGGTGAGACTCGAACCCAGACATGCTCTGGTACTATGTTGATGTGTGTGACCATCTCATCTAAAAGTTTAAGCTGTTAGAGAGAACACTTAATTACTTATTCTATCTTCAACAATTCTTCTTACAGATCTCAATAGGCTTCCTACTATTTAAGGATTGCAAGTTTGTAGAACCTGGCCGTAGCTGTACCTATTTTAGGAGTTATTGCTTTGGTTGCGGGGGGAGAGGAGAAAATTTTGGAGGAATGGAAGTAATGATGGTGGAATAAGGTGATTTGCTTGGTTGGTAAGGAATAAATGACTAAGGGAAGCATAAGTATCATTCCCCATGTTTAGTAAATAAACATGCCTTCTCAACTTCTACTTCTGATTCTATGAAACAGCCAGACGTGTATCATTCATCAAAGTAATTGAATCTGATATACTCCCCTTTAATCCCCTTTCCCTGACTCAAGCATAGTCGTAGAAACCTCCTTTATTATTGAGTTTGCACTCTCTCCCATTTCCTTTGTCAACTAACGTTTTGAGTTATGTTTTTCCATCACTTAGCTCTTTGTACCTTTTGCTTTAGTATGGATATCGACTGTTTTTTCTACTACTCTACTTCTAAGTTATTTCTTGTTGCTTGGTTCAGTTTTGCTAATGCTTCTGAAGCTGCTAGAATGGATTGGTCCTCCTTCACAAAAGGCTACTTTTTAAATAGAGATACTTTGGTGTCGGTTCTGCTTCTTATTGATGCTAGTGTACCCCCTCAGAAAATTGACCTTGATTGTGCTAATTGGCTTGGACGCAATAAGGTATGCTTCTGATTTGCAGAATTTCATAGTCTTTTTGTTAGCATTTCCATTCTTTTCATGTAGCCAATTGAAGTCATTTATTCCTGTTGCTACTTATAAAATAAGTCGTTTCTTACCATTATGGACTTTCATACTGCATTTTTCCACGATAAGTGACTTATGCAACACATTTACAGATACCAATAACTTTCGTTTTCACGAAGTGTGACAAAATGAAGGGAGGGAAGGCAAAAAGGCCCGATGAGAATATTAGAGATTTCCAAGAGTTGATTAGGCAGAATTATCAGCATCCACCTGCATGGATAATGACTAGTAGCGTCTCTGGTTTGGGTAGGGATGAGCTACTTCTGCATATGTCACAGCTGCGGAACTATTGGAACAATGAATAGCTCAACAAAAGTATTAGCGTTATTTTGTGAGGTAAGCCCATTAGTCTCGGATCTTGAAATTAACCATGATATGATCCTTTGCGTCCCTAAGAGCTGAGGAACATAGCCAAATGGAACTCATAAGGCTACTTAATGATGGATGTAAATTCTTCCGTGCACAATGATAAAATGTGTTACCAGTCTGCTTGTATTTTTTGTGCCTTCTTTTATGAACCACATTCCTTTTGTTGTCATGGTTGCCCATAATATTTATTCTACTGCGGCATGTGTAATGGTGTTATGTAGAGCACTCTTTTTGGAATCTAAAAAATAGCCCTGATACTAGTTTCTTCTGTCCATGTCAAAAGCTGGCCAACATTATGTTGTTTTGGCTGCTCTAAGTAAATGAAATTTCATTAATTGCACCAAAGTGGTGCCAATATGTGCAGCAAAAAGACTTTTTTCTCCTCAAGTTCGTAGGGAATCCAAAGAGTCAACAAAACGAATTTACATCCAAAAGAAACTGATGATTACATCAAGAACATAACATTTCTAGAATCCTACTTTTAAAACATACTGCTGTAGACTTGTCTTCAAAACACGTTCTGTTTGGTTCTTGTCATACACAAAGGGACTCTATTCCAGATGTATTTCTGCTGTTTATTGATCTTCTGATCCTGCTAGATTTAAAGGAGGCAGCCATAGCACCCCAAAAAACATTAACGAACATTGTCCATATTTCCTATAAGGATAGTGCAAAAAAAAGAAGACTGGTGGATTCAAAGTGATTTATGCACCAACACATGCATTGTGTACTGTTATCCATCCAATGACTGCTGCCCTTGTTGATACCTTTGCAGGAAATAACTGGGACATATGAATCTAGTCAAGCCAAGGATCAATCCACATTCTGATCTTTTTGCCATCCCCAACTATAATTTTGGTGCCAGTCCCAACTCCCAATATGTTTCCGCTCAGGAAGTTAAACACCATATGGCAGATTTTCAGACTGTTGTCTCGGTTGGTGCAGGAGGGGCTACAAACATACTTGTATACCATATGATCGTGTAGTTTGTTTACTGTAACTATTAGTACAATATTAGACTTGTACACATTTTGAAATTACATCAACAGCTGAAGACTATGTTGGGAGGTAGATATTCGAACTGTCGCATTATGTAGTCTTAGAAATTATATTGCTTTTGTGGAGTAATTTGTCAGTACTGGTGTTCTGGACTTGTCTAAAGCATAGCTAAGTTTGGTTATTACTCAACACCTTAGGAATACAAGGCCAAAAAGTACTATTGTGATGATCTGATTAATGAAACTTGGTTGCGGATAATGACAAAGAAGGTGAACTTGAGTGTAGAGGTTGTAAATTAGCTCATTCCTTAGCCGGTTGCTATCAAGTGCTACAGTCAAATCTCTCTATAACAACCTCGTTTGTTTCGATATTTTTTGACTGCTATAGTGAGGTGTTGATAAAAAAAAACATATATTATAACATAACATAAAAATCAGTTCAAAAACGCATGATTGTTATGGTGAATGATTGTTATACAGAGATGTTATAGAGAGGTCTGACTATATTTCAAACTCCATTTCACACTATTTGATTGGAAACGAAAGTAAAGACTTTAATTTGATTAGTGTATTGTTATTGTAGTGAAAAACCGCATCATAATAACAATTGAAAGGATAGAAAAATGTCACATCGAAATGTTAATTTTTTTAATTTTTGAATAGCTTAACTTATTTGCATTCTTGATAGTTGTATAAGTAAATTTGATGAGTGGAATAGTGTGAAACATTTTGAGACGTTCATGATGTATAAATTGGGATAGATGGATTATAAGGTAAATTGGGGTATGTGTTTAATTTCTTTTTTATAACCGTGGTGCTTGGACGAACTTGCACGCTCCGCGACTAATTCTATGGGTACATGTTTTACCTCCCACCAGTATATATCGGATAACTTTGTCCACCAAGACTTGGACAAAGGGGAAGAAATTACACACAATAATATTTTTTGTCTCCATTAGATGAACCTGAGACCTCGTGATTCTCAATCTATTTCATTGATTACTAGGCGACACCCTCGGGTGCTTGGGGTATGTGTTTATTGTTGGGAGAGTTCTATCTGTCTGGTGTGGTCAAAACCAAAAATGAGACTACTTCAGGTGCAGGATCTAAATTTGGTTTTTTGCCCTCTGTTCCATTTAGGAGGGACACTTGACGCTTCTTTTGTCCTGAAGTAATCTGTTTCATTATCAATATATCAAATTGTTTTAATTCTTGTCTTGATGTACCAAATAAATCTTTAGAAAGAAAAACTAGTTGCAAGTTAAGCGAGTAATTGATTCTATGTAAAAGTGACAGGTATGCCAAATATGTCTCAACAAATATTGATGATCCTTTTAATTTGAGATTATGCAGTGGTTTGCAATTACAGATCTTTAAGATAACTTTGAAAATGGCATACTAAGTGGGCGTTTGGACATAAGAATTGTAAAATTTCAGAAAAAAAGTGATTTTTTTTTTCAAGTGAAAATGATGTTTGAAAATTAGAGTTGTGTTTGGACATGAATATTATTTTGGGTAGTTTTTGAAGTTTTGTGAGTGATCTGAATGAAAATTTTGAAAAATAGTTTTTCTGGAGTTTTTCAAATATTTGAAAAATTCCAAAATTCTTCAAGTGAAAATCTGAAAATTTATGGCCAAACACTGATTTTGGAAAAAAGTGAAATTTCCTATGTCCAAACGGGCTCTAAAAGTGTATTGTGTCTTTTTTTCTTCTAGAAGCTTGGCCAAATATCTTAACTTAAAAAAAATACTTTTGGCAGAAAAAAAAAGAAAAAGAAAAAAGGAAAAGAAAAAACTTTTAGCTAAAAAAACGTTTGGCCAAACAGGCTATTCACATTCTCTTATTTGTTTAGAATAAGTATAGTATTTGGAGAATCATTAATTTTTCAAAATCCATAATATTTATTTAGAATGGAATGGAATTGAAGCAGCGAAATGCAGGAATGGACGAATTATTCATACTCGATTCAAAGTTTGAATTTCAAACTAATATAATTGAGGTATAGTTGGTTGATTGATTAGTATATTACATTAAACTAGGTTGTACATGTGTGTCGCCCATTATTAGAGTACAAGAAGCTAATACGTAACTAATTATTGTTTACGTATTTAATTAATATAGGACCTTTTTAGTGGTAAATTGCAATGATCTAGTTCTGAAAAATAACATTAATAAAGTAAAATTTACATTTGGTTACTGAGATGCTATTTTCAATAGACCCTCAGCTCAGTAAGAGCAAAAAAAAAAAAAAGGAAAAAAAAAGAAAAAGAAGAAAAAAAAGAAAAAGAAAAGACAAGAAAAAGAAGAGGGATAAATAATATCAAATACTAGCAACAAGGAATACAATACCTGAGGCGAACAAAATCATATACCGTAATAAAAATCTAAGAGCCCTTTTGGATTGGTTTATTTTAAGTGCTTTTAAGCAAAAATAGCTGTTAAGTCATTTTGTAGTGTTTGGATGAAGTAAAAAAGTGCTTTTAAGTACTTGTTTTTAAGCTAAAATGACAAAAACAAGCCAAAAGCCAAAAACTAGAATTTCAAACTTATGGCTTAAAAGCTATTTTGGCTTAAAAGTCACTTAAAACAAGCTCATCCAAACGGGCTCTAAGAATATGAAGGGAAATGCATGCTACTAAGGCTATCGGTGAATACTATAAAACTACCTACTAACCTTCTACCTTAATCCTCGACCTCCACACCCTCCTATCAAGTGTCATGTCCTCAGTGAGCTGAAGCAGCGCCATGTCCTGCCTAATCACTTCTCCCCAATACTTCTTAGGCCTACCTCGACCCCTTCTCAAACTCTCCATGGCCAATATCTCACATCTCCTGACAGGGGCATCAATGCTTCTTCTCCTAACATGTCCGAACCATCTCAGTCACGACTCCCGCATCTTGCCTCCACGGAGGCTACTCCCACTCTGTCCCGGATAGCTTCATTCTTAATCCTATCTCGCCTGGTACACCCACACATCCATCTCAACATCCTCATCTCTGCTACTCTCATCTTCTGCACGTGAGAGTTCTTAACTGGCCAACACCTGGCACCATACAACATAGCGGGTCGAACCACCACTCGATAAAATTTACCCTTAAGTCTTAACGACACATTCCTATCCCATAGAACACCGGAAGCGAGCCTCCACTTCATCCACTCCGCTCCGATGCGATGTGTGACATCTTCGTCAATCTCCCCGTTACCCCAATTCGATGCGATGTGTTCTTTACATATCAATCTGGAAATTTAAGAGTTGTAGTCATATCTTACTTCATATTTTGTGGACTTTTTATCTTTCTCATTTACTCTTATCTTAGTTTTTGTAGGAGTTGTTGTGTTTGTTCAATCATAGTTTCTCAATTTCATATTAACATAATTTCTTCATTCTTTTAAAGAAAATATTAAATACTTCATAGGAGTATCTATATAGCAAATGATTCCATTTACCAAATAAAAAGGTACTTCAACATTAAAAAAACTACATTAAAAATACTAAAGCCCAATTATTGAGAGGAGTGGAAAATGAATCCTAGTACTAATATAATTATAGTTATATAACAAATTTATAATAGTAGGAGTATTTATATAGCAAATGATTTCATATACCAAATAAAAAGGTTACTTGAACATCAAACACTAGTACATAAAATACTAAAGCCTCAATTGTTTAGAGGAGTAGAAAAGGAATCCTAGTACCTAATACAATTATAGTTATATAACATAATTAATATAAAATAATATAATATAATATAACATTACTTAATTTTCCAATCTAATGACCTCAAGCCATGCTGTTGCAGTCAAATGATTTATTCTAACTCCTTTTTTAATTACAGGACACCACGTAGGATGTATTCAAAGTCAATTTTAGACTATGTTACATGGTTTGCACGCCCACGAGACTTTCAACTTTCAAGGGACAACTGGATTGAAGACTATATCCTTGTAAATCAAACCCCACGTGAGCCTGAGTTATTAGAATGTTTAGAAATAAGACATGCAAATGCAGTTATCCTTTGCTAAAAAGAAGTAACATGGCATTTCGTATTTACTTAGGGTAAGGTTCGGGGAAGGACTGTGCATATGTGGACAACCTACTCTAATATAAGAATCCATGACTATTTTTACGGTTCGAATTCGTGACCTATAAATTCATACCGAAATAATTTTCTTGTTGCTTCAAAGCTCCTATCGTATTTATCCTTTACTTTTTGAAAATCCTTGTGATCCGTTGAAACATGTGTCTATTTGACTATTCGACCTTCGATAAATTTGTACAAATTGTCTAATAATGGTAATTTTTATCGAGTAGTCCAGTGCTGATCGAGGTAGTAGATCATAACTGGATCTTACTTTTAATTATGTTTAATTTCAATTTTTTTGAGAGTAGACATGTCCTTTTCTTGTAACACCTATTCCCTTAATTAATTCTCAAACTTTGACTTTGCCAATGCTAATAGGCCTCTTGCAGTTGCTCCGATTCACAATTAGGAAACAGTTTACTCTAGGCATCTTTAACACTACCTGGAGATCTCATTTGTGGGGAAGCAACCACTACTTTCAGTCCACAAATGATTGTAGATTATCTATTTCAATTTTAGTTTTTGCTTTCAAAATATCCCTCTTAATTTTAATCGCTTATGATCTCGAGTTTTCACTAATCACATAGCCTTCTTTTGTTTTCTAAGAAAAGAACTAAAGAAATACTTCATTTTTTGTGTGGATATTCTAGTATAGTGACCTCAATCAAAATTACTCTTCAGACAAATGAGAGACCTAAGGTCTCAACTAATTGCTCATTATTTATCATATTTTCCTAAGAGTAAAACCGTAAACAAATTGGAGTAAAATAACTAAAGGTTGTATGTGTTATCCCTCGTCGTCTCACTAGGCGACCTTGATCCCTGCTATTTTGAGGTCATATTTAGTATTCAGTGTTTGTTTCGAATTGGTACTGCTCTCGCAGACCGCACTTGATAAGTTATGTGCCTTTTTTTGATGATTTAACAAACTTTATGTGAGAACCAGATAGGGAACCCGATACAAAGCCTCGCTGTGCTAAAAAAAACAAGTCAAATGTCTGTCAAAAGTTTCAATGAAATCAGTTAAAGGAACGACAGAGGGAAGAGATGGATATCAGTTTCTCCGGTCACAGTACAAGTCAACTCTTTATAGCTGTTAAAGCTGTTGCACTACACGCAACAGTGCATCAGTCACTATTGAAGAATGTTGTGTAGCGGACATATGCTTGCGTCATCCTTGGTGGCCGCACTTATATATTTCCAACATGATCAAGGGAAAAAACACACTTGCAAAGTCTAAAACACACTTGCAAACTCTAAAACACATTTTACTCTCAAGTGTATAGCCGCCTTCATTTACTCCAAGGCATTGAAGAAAAAATTAGCAACATAACGAAGGACCAAATCTCAACATTGAGTACATCGTGTGTCCTTAGTATTGTTCTATCTCTGTTAACGTTATTCACTTGTAACTCCTACTCAGCTTATTTAGAAGCATCTCGTAGGATACCTTTGTAAACCATAAACCTTGTGTTTGTATTTGACTAGAGTTAGTCAAAATGGTTAGCTTTGTAATAGAGTTATTACAAAGAGGCTTGCAATATAGTTATTGCAAGTAGGTGAGAAATTAAGAGTTTAATTCCTAGGTTACAATAGGTTGTAATCTAAAGTTGCTTGGTTAGTGATGTTGAAATCCTACGAGTGGTTTTTAATTCCGCGAGCTGGGAGTTTTCCACGTAACATATTGTTGTGTTATTTACTTACTGCTGTATGTGTCTTCTGTGGTAACTGACAGAGAACTAGGTTTTCCATACAATGGACTCTTAGTTTACATCAATTAGTGTTCGAGAGGGTTCTTTCTATAAGGCTAACACCTAGAAAGGATCCACATTGCTGTTCCACCAAAATTTGAAGAAGCTCAATCAACCTACAAACCACAAAGATTCAATGGATAATACTATGGCTGGTGGAAGACAAGAATGCATGATTGAATCATAGCTGAAGATTCGAAGCTTTGGGATGTCATATGTGATGGACCCTTCGTCCCTATGAAGACAATTGGAGAAATAACAGTCACAGTTCCAAAAACAAAGGAAGGTGTACAATGACGCCGATTGTAAAGCTATCGAGAAAAACTTCCAAGCAAAGAAGATCCCCGTTTGTGGTATTGGGCCAGGCGATTACAACCGAATCTCAACTTGTCAATCTGCCAAGGAGATCCGAGAGGCTCTCCAAACTACACATGAAGGTACCACTCAAGTCAAGTAATCAAAAATTGATATGCTCACTACTAAGTATGGTCTCTTCAAGATGAAGGAGAATGAGTTCATTCAGGACATGCATACTCGTTTCACTTCCATCATCAATGAGCTTGATTCTCTAGGAGAGATTATCCCAAGGAACAAACTGGTCATAAGAATACTTAGTGTGTTACCTGGTTCCTGGGAGAGCAAGGTCAATGCTATCACAGAGGCAAAAGATCTGCAAAAGGTGATGATTGACAAACTCATTGGAAATCTGAAGACCTACGAAATGAAGAAGAATGTGAAAGAAGAGAACCCGAAAAGGAGAAGAACCTGATTCTCAAAGCAGACAACAATGACTCAAGTGGTGATGATGGTGGCATGGCCTATCTGACACAGAGGTTTTGGAAAATGGTTCGTATAAATGGAGGTATTCCTAAAATGGCAGCTCTAGCAGATCAAAAGGCTATGATTGTTATCACAAATGTGAGAAGCTAGGGCATTTCATCAAATATTTCCTTCTCCACAAGTAGGACCATTACAGGAACAACACAAACAAGATGGTCAAGAGGAACCCAGTCCCCTATAGGAAATTAAAGAGAAGAGATGCCGCTGATAATATTGTGAAACAAGATCTTGCTGTATGGAGAGATTCCTCTAGTGAATCTGAGGGTGATGAGGAATAAGGCGACACCTCCATGATGTCCATTTAAAGCAAAGTAACAGAATATGACTCCATATTTGCCCTGATGGCAAAATCTGATGAAGATCATCTGATGAAGATGATGAAGATGAGGTAAACTTTCTAGACATTCAAAAAATTTGAAATCTTATTCTCAAAAGAAGCTGTCATCTTTAGCTAATGTCTTAATTGATACTTACTATAATCTCATTAATGATAAAAATACTTTAATTTAGGAAACATGAGAGGTAGAGCATGAGAGAGATGATTTACTGGTCGTAGTTGTTGATTTGAAAGAAACCATAGAGGATTTAAAGAAATAAAAAGATGTTCTAACTGAGAAAATTTAAGGGATAAAACATGAGAGAGATGACTTACTGGCAGTAGTTGTGGATATGAAGGAAACAAAAAAGGAGTTAAAAAAGGGAATAATTTTGTAAAAGCTTCAACAGAAAATTGCATGAACTCTTTAAAAGAAAAGGAAGTGGCGAATGAGGCACACCTTAAGCTTGAAAATGAACTCAAAAAGGCAAAATTGAGTCTTTGTGCTGAACTTGAACAAAATAGACAACTTAAGGAAGATCTAGGTAGGGTTAAAAAATACTTAGATAAATCTCTGAAGTGGATATGGTCATCTGACACAATCACTTCCATGTATAAAAGTAATGGGGGGAACATGCAAGGAATCGAGTCCCAAAAAGAAAAGATTCCCTACAACCCATATAGCAAGTATGTTACTGTGCCTGGTAACTGGCTTGCACTCATTGTGGTAACACTGGACATTTCAAAGATTCTTGTAAAGCAAGGTTTCAGTCCCAACAGAAAAAAAGAGTTTTTGTTGAAAAAGTATCTATTGCTAAGGAACCTAGTTCTCTAAAAAAGAAACGTGTGATGCCTGCTTGGACAAAAAGAAGTTTAATTCGCAACCTTTGCTCATTTCAATGGACCCAAACTTGTTTGCGTTCCTAATTCTAATCTCTGATTTCTTGTGCAGGCAGCAGTGAAAGCAAGCAGCCAAAGATGGTACATGGATAGTGGCTGCTCTAAACACATGACTGGAAGTACTGGTGATTTTCTTTCACTCAAAGCCCTACAAGATGGGAGTGTTCCCTTTGGTTATTACTTATGGGAGCTGAAAAAATTGGGAAGACACTCACTCATTCAATTGAAATGTGTATTATGTGAATGGTTTGAAATATAACATGCTGAGTGTCTCTCAAATATGCGACAAAGGAAACAAAATGGAGTTCTTATTAATGTCTTAAACAATCACCAATCTTGTAAATAATGAAGTCTGGTGGAAAAAAGATTCAAAAATATCTATGTTGTAGACTTCGAGTCTCTAAACATTGTCGATCTTACATGTTTGAGTGCTGTTGATGATGATGCTGCACTGTGGCACAGAAGATTGGGACATGCAAGCTTCTCTCTGTTAAACAACCTAATCAAGAAGGACCTGGTTCGTGGGTTGCGGAAGTCAAAGTTCAAAGATCTCAAGGTGTGTGATGCATGTGTGAAATGGAAGCAAGTCACGTCCTCATTCAAGCCAAAGAAGGAGGTAAGCACCTCAATGCCACATGATATTCTCCATATGGATTTGTGTGGACTTATGAGGATGCCCAATAGAGGAGGAAAGAAGTACATCTTTGTTATTGTTAATGACTGTTCCATATTCACATGGACCTTGTTCCTGAGAACCAAGGATGAAGTCTTCCAGTCTTTGCTGCCTTTGTGAAGCTGATTCAAGTGAAGATGAGTAATGTTGTGAGCATAAGATCTTATCATCCTACCGAGTTTGAAAATGCAAAATTTGGTGAATTCCGTGTTGAAAATGGTATAATTCATAATGTTTCAGCTCCCAGAACACCCCAACAAAGTGGTGTTGTGGAGAGAAAAAATAGGACTCTTGAAGATATGGAAAGGACAAGCTAATTGACCATGGTGTACCAAAGAGCTTTTGGGCTGAGGCAGTGAACACTGCCTGCTATATGATAAATAGGTGCATGATCAGGCCCTCCTAAACAAGACCCCGTATGAATTGCTAAACGGGAGAAAACCAAAGCTGACTTACCTGAAAGCATTTGGTTGCAAATGTTTTGTTCTCAATAATGGTACGGAGGTGTTGGAAAGGTTTGATGCTAAAAGTGATGTAGGGATTTTTCTTGGCTATTCTTCACAAAGAAAAACATACAAGGTCTACAACAAAAGAACTCAATGCGTAGAGGTAAGCATACATGTAATATTTGATGAATCACACCACTCAAGTGGGAAGGATTAAAATGATAAGAATGATAAAGATAGAGAGTATTCAAATGCTCATGGAGAAGTCATTGATATGGATAACGGGAAGGCAGATCTGATGAGTCAAGTCAAGGAGTCTAGTGAAGAAGATGCAACTGAACCTCCAGTTGATTCGGAGTAACCTGGTCCCTCCAACACAACAACTAAATCAGAAAATAGAGTTGTTGATGCTGTCCAAGGCACCCTAGATGCTGAGCAGAGAAGAGGTACTCATACTTCCATGGATGCCAATGATGGGTCTCACACGGTGGAACCTGGTCCTTCACACCCTGAGACTCAGGTGTCCAACTGGAAGCACAAAAGCTCACATCCTCTCCAGAATGTAATCACTCCTCTAAATTTAGGAATTCATACTAGTTCAAAGACAAGAAACATGTTTTCTTTCTCGGCTTTTCTATCTCAAATTGAGCCAAAAAATATTAAGGAAGCATTGAAAGATGCTGACTGGATTGCTGCTATACAAGAAGATCTCAATCAGTTTGAGAGAAACAGTGTGTGGCACCTGGTTCCTCGACCATAATATAGAACAATTATTGTAACTAGGTGGGTGTTCAAAAACAAGCTTGATGAATTTGGCAATACAACAAGAAATAAGGCCAGAATGGTGGTTTGAGGCTACAATCAAGAGGAAGGAATTGATTATGATGAAACTTTTTCTCCAGTTGCAAGAATGGAAGCCATCCGAATTCTTATTGCTTTTGCATCCCCTATGGAATTCATATTGAGCCAAATGAATGTTAAAAGTGCATTTATGAATGGATATTTCAAGGAAGAAGTTTTTGTCAAACATCCACCTGGTTTTAAATGCCATGAACATCCTTAACATGTGTCTAAGCTTGACAAGGCCTTATATGCATTAAACCAGGCCCTTCGTGCATGTTATGAAAGGTTGTCTAGGTTCCTTCTGGAAAATGGCTTCACTAGAGGGAAAATTGATAACATTTTTTTCTAAAGAAAAGAGGGGGCAACCTACAAAATTTTCAGTTCTATGTTGACGACATCATATTTGGTGAAATAAATGATTCCTTGCGTGAGGAGTTTGCCAAGCTTATGGGAAGTGAGTTTGAGATGAGTATGATGTGGGAACTGAACTTCTTCCTAGGATAGCTGGTTAAGAAAACCTCTAAGGGAACAATAGTAAGCCAACATAAATACATTAAGGAGTTTATGTAGAGGTTTGATATAAAAAGTTCAAAGATCTTTGATACTCCAATTGCCATTGCCATGCGTGTAGACACAGACGAACCAGGTTCCCTGTAAATGAAACCATGTATCGGGGTATCACTGGTTCTCATTTGTACCTAACAATTAGCAAACCTGACATTGTGTAAAGTGTAGGGATGTGTGCTGGATTCCAATAAAGTCCTAAAGAATCTCATCCAAAAACTGCTAAAAGAATTATGTGATATCTCAAAGGAACGTAGGACCTGGTCCTCTATTATCCCTTAGGAGATAATTTCGACTTAATTGGGTATGCTGATGGATTATGATGGTTATCTGGTGGATAGGAAGAGAACATATGGTATGGACCATTTTTTTATCTTGCTTAATTTCATGGGAACTAAGAAATAAAAATTTTTGTAGCCTTTTCCACCGCAAAAGCTGAATATGTAGCAGTTGCCTCATGTTGTGCTCAAGTACTACGGATCAAGCAACAATCAAAATCTTTTTGTGTATTATCTGAATGTGAGACACTTCTTTGTGACAACACAAGTGCTCTGAATATGGCAAAGAAACCAGTTCAACATAAGGGCAAAACACATTGATGTGCGACACCTTTCCGAGGGACAATGTTGAAAAGGGTCTCATATGCATGAGATTCTACGAAACAAAGGAACGAGTAACTAATATCTTCACAAAAGCACTGAGAAGAGAGCATTTTGAAAAGAATCGTTTGAGCTGGGATTAATCAAATTGAATTGAGAACCCGGTCCCTCAATGATGGCTATGAAAGGATGGTAAGGTGAATTAAAAAAAATTATTTCTGGCAACTTCTAACTCAATTCTGTACCATTATAGGTAAACACACATGGAAATTAAAGGACAAACAAGCAGCCAATGACATTGCAATTTGTTAGAAGGATGATGCTCATATTTGTAAAGTTAGTCAGTGAACCTGGTTCCTATGACTCATGTTAGTAGTTCCTCTTAAACTCATACACATTTTGAACTGCTAGTGTGCCATGTCATTAAGTGTGTCCATCCCTTTCCCATATTTTGTTAACACAAATGTCACACCCGTTACAAATCGACTCGACTACCCATTCCATTACATTCATTTGTAGTCGGTCCCTCCTTTCCCTCTAAATAACCCCAAAAGACACGTCTCTCTCAAATCTGTCTACATCAAAGCCATTAAACTCTCTCTTTCTCTCTGAAAACCCTCTCTTTCATGTCTTGACTCTAAATAATTAATCATTACTTCAAGGCAATTAGAGTCCCCTAACGCCACCAATGAAATCCCTATTGTGTCTACGTCTCTTGAAACACATCCATAAGAGTCGAAGCCTCATCCTTCACCTAATGAAACCCCCATCTCCAACCAACCACCACCCACTAGTTCCTCCCCTACTCCGTCAAGTTTTGGTTCCCATAGTAGCCGAAAAAATCGAACTCCTAAGAAGTTTGTCGCTTCGACCTCTCCCTCTACTATAACAAAAAAATAGAAGTAGAAGGACTGGTGGAAGGGGAATAAGGTACCGAAGTCTCAAGTCAGCGGTTTGAGGAAGAAAGTATGATGACCCAAGGGGTCATTTTATGAATTCAGACTCCGTTCTAGGCTTAATAAGCATAAAAAGATAAATTATAAATACCTCAATTTGCGTGCGCAGTCCGGGCGTGAAACCGAAAAGCTTTTATGTGAAAATATGAGAAAATAGTTATTTTTGGAGTTTAAATTTGATTATAGTTGACTTTGGTCAACATGTTGAGTAAATGATCCCGAGAGGTCTGCAGTAAAATATGGGACTTGGGCATACGCCCAAAAATGAATTCCGAGGTCCCAAGCCTTAGTAATCAATTTTTGAAAGAAATTATTTTGCTGAAATATTAATGAAATAAAGAAAAAAAATTAATGTTTGAAACTACTGGTATCGGGCCCGTTTTTGGTTTTGGAGCCCGTTACAGATTTGTTATAGTATTTGAATGTTAACTGTGAAGTTTGGTGAAAAACGGAAGTTATTTGACGTGATTTGGACGTCCGGTTGAGAAATAATGAACTTTCAGTGTTCTTGAGAAAAATGATGAGTTTTGAGGTTTAATTCTTAGTTTTACATGAAATTTTCATGATTTGATCGCACGAGCAAGTCCGTATGATGTTTTTAGACTTGCGTGCATGTTTGGTTTAGAGCCCCGAGGGCTCAGGTGAGTTTCGGATAGGCCACGTGATGTTTTACACTTAGAAAAGATTGATGTGTTTGCTGGTGCTGGTGCAAAGCACTTTTGTGCTACGCGTTCGCACTAACTCCCACGCGAGCGCATAGTGTAAAATCACTGGGGTCTCTTTTTATTCTATGCGAACGCGGTCTGGTCCCCACGAACACATAGTGTAACGGGCCCCGGGGGGGGGGGGGGGGGGGGGGGGGGGGGGCTCATCTTCCTCTATGCGGACGCAGCCCTGTGTATGCAAATGCGAAGTCCCAGATTTTTAAAGCTATGCCAACGCACCACCCTCACTGCGAACGCGAAGGCCAATGAGGCCTGAACCTACGCGAACGTGGGCAGGCCCACGCGAACGCGTAGAAGGCCTGCCCAGCTATATAAATTCGATTTTAAAACTGGCAGAACCCTTTTTTTTTCAAAATTTTCAAACCCCAATGCCCTAAGGACGAATTGCTTCACCAAAGTTCATCCCCAAGTTGTTGGTAATCAATTCTAAACTTTACTCTTTCAATTACCCAATATTTTTCATCACTTTTAAATAAAAAAACTAAGAATTTTCATGGTAAAAATTGAGGGTTTGGGTATAATCAGGGAATTTTGTAAAAATCGAATCTTTACCTCGAATTGAGGTAGGATTTTGAAACAAATTGTATATTCGGGATCGTGGGTGAATGGATAAACGTAATTTGGTCCGAACCCCGAGTTTGGACCAAGCAGGCCCGGGATCGGGGTTTCACTTTTTTTATAGAAAACTTAGGAAAAGTTATAATTTTCAATAAAGTTAGTTCCTTTAGCATTAATTAATGATATTAAGTTAATTATGATTAGATTCGAGTGTATTGGAGGTGAATTGAAAAGGAAAAGCTATAATTGAGCAGTGAGTGTCCTGCGAAGTTGAGGTAAGTGGTTGGTTTAACCTTGGCTTGAGGGAATAGGAATCCCCAACTTGATTGTTACGTGAAGTTTCTTGTGTGTAGTATATATGTGAGGTGACGAGTACCTATGCACTACCAAATTATTGTTTAACATGATCCCCTTTCCCGTCTCCCATTTATTTGCTTCCCGGCTTAACTGATATATGATTATCGAGGTTTATATGGCTATTCGGGGTTCATTAGATTATTGCCAATTATTGTTGCAAGTGTGTTAAAAGTGTTGGTTGTTCTCTTGGTTTTGTTATGACACATAAAGACTGACCTGGATTGAGAGCGTTACGGCATTTACATATATTCTGGTTGGTTTCATTGTGAAATGATATTGGTTAAAGCTTATGGTATATACTGTTTTCTTCTTACAATTGTTGAGACAAAAGTGTTGTGAAAGGCTCGGCCTGAATTGTGAAAGTTTGATAAATATACAAATATATATGACTGTGATAAGGGTAGACATGGGAAATATATATGACTGTGATAAGGGTGGACATGGAAAATATATATATGACTGTGATAAGGGTGGACAGGGAAAATATATATGAATGTGATAAAGGTGGACAGGAAAAATATAAATACATGACTGTGATAAGGGGGGATACTTGTCATTGACTGAATTTCAATGATATTTTGTTGGTTCTGAAACTAAAGGATTTGAAGCTTACAGATTTGAAAACATTTACTGTTTTACTCTATTATCTTTCGTGTTCCGTACTTACGGCTATTTTGGAAGTCATATCCTTGGAAATTCTTCGGGAAAGTTATGTGAGATCTTGGTTACAGCTGAGGCCTGGGATAGGCGACGGAGTATTTTATTTATTGTTTCAGTTTATATTTTCTTGTTTGTGTAGAATTGCTTTATTGCTTTATTATATATATATATATATATATATATATTGTCACAGGTTAAGTTATATTTGCCCCGCCTTAGCCTCGTCACTACTTCGTCGAGGTTAGACTCGGCACTTACTCAGTACATGGGGTCGGTTGTACTGATACTACACCCTGCACTCTTTTGTGCAGATCGAGGTACCAGCCAGCGTTAGAGATTTTAGTAGCAGCTATCCATTATCCGGAGACACGAGGTATATCTGCCGGCGTTCGCCAATCCATAGAGTCTTTTCCTAGTTCGTAGAGACTGTTTTATTTTCTCAAAACATTATACTATTTATTTCAGCCCATTATTTGTAGTATTCTTTAGTAGTTCTTGAATTGTGACACTAGACCCCGGGTAGTCTTAGAGTTATTTATATAATTAGTTCGTGGCTCGGTTTATTTATTTATTTATTACTTTATATTTGGAGTTATTCATTGGAAACCATTAGATTAAGTTTACTTTAAATTTATTTTATTATGTTTAAATGGAAAGTAAAAGGAAATAGCTAATCGAACTCTAACATTGGCTTGCCTAGCAAGTGAGATGTTAGGTTCCATTACGATCCTTAAGGTTGGGAATTTGGGTCGTGACAGAAAGTGTGGACCAAGTGGTTGTCACTGATTTTGGTGAAGATGTGTCAACATTTGGTGTATCTGACACACCCTCAGTTAAAAAGTTTGACCTAAACGTCCTATCTCCATTAGGTAATGCCTATCTAGCTCTTAGTGATTCTGTATTATTGGAAGATATGGGTGAGAAAGAAGCTATAGATAATATGTTATTTGTTTCTACTGAAGGGAGTCTGTGTTTGGTTGTGTGAGCGCTGGGGTTCAGGGGGAAGAACGAGGGGACTTGGTACCAGTCAGTACTACATGGGAGCCAACAGAGGGACCTGTTCCCTCTACCTGAGAGGATCATTCAACTCATACTTGTGATGAAACTCGATGCTCCAACAAATAACCCCTGCACAGTATTGACCCTCCTCCTTCCCCTCACCTTGATGCAACCCCTGTAGACTTTGTGTTTCTCAAGATGAAGTCAGTGTCAGAAGAAGAAGGAGATGGAAAGTGAGGAGGATTATGAAAATGTGCTTGTAGCCAAGTTTATCGCTGCTAAGAGTGATGGGATAGCTTCTAAAGAGTGTTCTTAAAAGACCCACCACTAGGCAGTAGAATAAAGTTTCCCTTGAAAAGTTCTAAAGGAGAATAAGGATAAAAAAAAGAGAAGAAGATTGGTGAAGGCAAGTAGATTAGTTGATGAGGAGAATTTGCATCCGGCCAATGTTGTGGATTTTGAGAACGAAGAGGTGAATGAGGAACCTGCTTCCCTTGTTCGTAATCTAAAAAGATTATGCATGTGAAATCCAAGGTGTCTGTGAAGGGACTGAGATTGAAAACAAAAAGCAAAGCTGAAAAAGCAAAAAGTGTTGTGGGGAAGTTTTTTTGATACTGACATTCTTGACAAGTCAGACATGAGGAAATTGGTTGAAATATGCAAATTCTAAAAATGGACTCATCTCTTTATTGTTCAAAGTCCAAAGGTCTATGAGGAGGAAGTTCACAGTTTTTATGTTGATCTGTTCACTTTGGAGGATGACAACATTTGCTTGAACGCAAATGGGATGGATTTTGTGCTTGATGAGGCTGTGCTAGGACATATTCTTGATGTCCCTACTGAGGGGCTCTCAACTATTGAGGGGGCCTATTCCCGAAGTTTTAGGAAGCTGATTCTAAAGCCTCAGGCTGTTCAGCAAGGGGAACGAGTGCACAAGAAGGCACTGCTTCAATACCAACTCATGTTTGAGATGGTGAACAAGATCCTACTACCGCGAGCTAAAAGATGATCCATTACATCAATAGAGGACCTTGTTCTTTTAGAGGTATTGGACGGATACACTACTATCAATCTAACTGAGATCCTGATTGAACACATGAAGAAGGTGACAGACTTCAAGGATGTGAACCATGGGTTTCCATATGGTTCTTTCTCACTAATGCTTTTGAAAATTGTAAAGCCCCCTTGGAAAGAGCAACCATGGGAACTCGTAAGCAAATGTTGTCAATGGATACCTTGGAAGAATGCGAGTGTATTGATAAGAAGGGGGAATTGGCAACAATTCTATAATTTCTCAATTGATTGATGCTCAGAGTGCTGCTAACGAGGAGATAAGGAGGCTAAAGGCCCTTAATTTCATTCTTGAGGGAAAGCTCAGTCAAGCAGCGCCGAACCTGGTTCTAGCAATGCTCAGGGTGCAGAAGTTGCCCGCTTGACGGCTGAGAATGCAGAGCTGAGGAAACAGGATGAGAACCTGAAAAAGCAACTGATCAATGAGCAGAAGGCTGTTAATGCTCGAGTGGATGGTCTCCTCAAGTCTCTTACCCCTTCGTCCTTCCCTCCCTCTTTTAGTGCCGCCTAAATTGTCCCCTTTTCAGTGTCCAGTTTATCATCGCCTATTCTATTCCCTAGTGTCCTGTTTTGATATCTTGTTTGTACGACTGTGGTACTTTTGTAATGTTTATTTTGTGGATGTTGTTGATGATGGTAGTACTACTTGTTTTTATTCTCCTTAAATTTAATGAGCATCTTAGTCCTCTTTCTATGCATGTTATGCTTTTGTGTTCAGTTTTTAGCTATGTTATGTGCTCACAAGTGGCATGAGTTAACTTTGCTAGACTTTTTTTTGCATTTACTTGTACAATTCTATTTATGATGCCAAGAGGGGGAAGAAAATTGAGGGGGAAACAAGTTCTCAAGGGGAATATTCTCAGGGGGGATATGGCTAATCTGCAGGGGGAACAATATGGAGATCTGGTTCTCAGGAGAAATTTTAATTGTAAGTTTGTCATCATCAAAATGGTGAAATTGATAAGTTTTGTGCATTTTTGTTTTGATTATTTAATAAACTTCATATGAGAACCAAATAGGGAACCTGATACAAAGCCTCTCCGTGCTCAGAACAACAAGTGAAATGCCTGGCACAAGTTCCAATGAAATCAGTTAAGGGAATGACAGAGGGAACATATCGATATCAGTTCCTCCGGTCATAGTACAAGTAAGCTCTTTACAGCTGTTAAAACTGCTGCACTGCATACGCAACAATGCAACAGTCATTGTTGAAGCATGATGTGTATCAGACACTTGGTTGCATCATCCTTGGTGACCTCACTTGTATATAACCAACAAGAGGCAAGGGATTACACACACTTGAAAGCCCTAAGACACATTTACTCTCAAGTGTGCAGGCGCATTCATTTACTCCAAGATATTGAAGAACAAAGTAGTAACAGAACGAAGGGCCAGATCCCATCATTGAGTACATCACGTGTCCTTAATATTGTTGCATATTTGTTAATGTTATTCACTTGTAACTCCTACTCAACTTATTCAGAAGCATCTCATAGGATACCTTTGTAAACCATAAATCTTGTGTTTGTGTTTGACTACAGTTAGTCAAAGTAGTTAGCTTTGTAATAGAGTTATTATAAAGAGGCTTGCAATATAGTTATTGCAAGTAGGTGAGGGATTAAGAGTTTAATTCCTAGGTTACAATAGGTTGCAATATAAAGTCAAGTTGCTCGGTTAGTGAAGTTGAAATCCTACGAGTGTAGGTCGTGGTTTTAATCCCGTGAATTGAGAGTTTTCTACATAAAGTATTGTTGTGTTATTTACTTACTTTTGTGTGTATATTTTGTGGGAACTGATAGAGAACCTATACAATTTAGTGGACTCTTAATTACTTTAGCACTGAAATAATGCTTTACGCCTGGATGTGTAGTCAATTGTTTTGCTTCTAACACATTTCGAGGTGAACCAGCTCATATGCTAGAACTCAAGAGCAAATGTCTCACTAACTCCACGGCACAGCACAATCTTCTAAAGGAAAAGTCATATAGTTCTCCTGGTTCAAAGTCGAATATGAATGTCTAATTTTTAAAAAAAGTTCTTGATTCAAGGTTGAATATGGATGTATAATTAATTAAGGTCTGGGTTGCTGGCAACACATAATTCTTCTTTTTAAATTTCTCTTGGTGCAAGGATTGTTTATGAGTAGTTGGGAAGAATGTGTTAGAAGAGGAAATGATTTTTAGTATATTGAAACTGTAAACCTAGTTACTTTCGGAATGAAATTTTAAATACAATACATTTGATGTTTTGGAATTGGAAGAAAAGGTGAAAGTGAAAAGAGAATAAAGCAGCTTCAAGTATTTGAATTGTGATATCTTTAATTCAGTTCCAATTCAAATTCTTGATCCAACCCCACAAGTAAATACATATAATACTACTCATATTGTAAACATTAAAGCATAATAAGTTACAACTCTCAAATAAGTTGAGGCAATGGCAAAAGAGCTAAAGAACCGCATTTGGTGAAGGAAGGGTTCCAGGGCTTAGAAGAATAGAAGAACACCATGCAAAAGAAGCAGGCGATAGAGGAAAATTAGCTTGCGGACTGCACGTTCCAAAATAATTTTCTGATAGATTTCGTGACGTTGCATGTGATCTTTCTTGTGCTTCATTTGTCGAGTCATTGTTGGTCGCTGAGGAAGAAGGACGTAGGAACTCGTGCCATTGTGCAGCAATACTATTGCCATTTCTTGGCAATGAAACTGGTGAGAGATCAAGTGGTGGAGGAGCCACATCTTGTAAACGTCTCGAACTAGAATTACTAGAACTAGAGCCGGAGCCAGAGCCAGAGCCAGAACCAGAACCAGAACCAGAACCAGAACCAGAATTACTAGAGTGGGATTCAAACTCAGGAGCTGCAGTGAGCATTTGGACAACTTCCTTGAAATGAACAGGTTCGACTCTGTAGATTTTAGGAGGTGTTGGTGGCAATGGTGCAATTGGTTGTTTCGTCATTGGTTTTGATGGGAGCCTACGAACTCTGTGAAGTGAGGAATAATATGAAGGTAATGGTTTGTTTTTCTTTACTTCTTGTGAATATGTTGAATATGGAATAGAATTAGAGGAGGAAGAAGAAGAAGAAGAAATAGTTGCATATGAATAAGAATCCATTTTAATTTGCTGATTTTCCAAACTTTTGTGTAAGTTTGTTTTAGCAGTAAACCTTAATAAGTATACATTTGCGGCTTTTCCATTGGCTTATATATATAGAGAGAAGTTGCCAAGCCTGAGCAACTTTTTCAAAAGGTTACCTGAAAAAGATAGAAGATTAAAATAATGAAAGGAAGAAGCAGAAGAAGATGAAATTTGTCTAAAGCGTCGGCTATGGCTGAATATGATGTAACATTACCACTTGCCATGTATGTCTAATACTGTTCTTATTTGACCTCTATTATAAAATTGCATCCATTATTGTTTTTTTCTTACCTATATAGTCCCTTTGAAATTTGAATCGCTCCGTTCGGTCTGTTTTTTATATTTTTATTTTTATTTTTATTTTCTTAATCATTTAGTATTCAGAATCCATTATTCGACTAATCCAAAATCGTACGGTGTAGAATCCATTTAAGGGAGAAACATATCACGATCCAAGTCCATGGTATGTATTGTCCGCTTTGGACCAACGGCTTTGTCCCTTGGGCTACACCACACCGAGCCCCAAAAGTGTACGTATCATGCAATCTTGTGTTGTGCCTTATAAAGCTCTTCCATTCCGATATGAGATTTGCCTAAGATAACATATGCACCCCTTCTTCAAAAGTTTGCAACCTAGAAGCCCGTCAGTTCTACTTAACTTGCCTTCGTCGGCCCGCCTACATCATGAGCGTCACAAAACACTCTCTATCATGAATTTCTCAATTCTCAGGATTCGAAGCTTGAGACGCCTGGCTAAGGGCAAAGGGATCCCGTCCATACATTTACTAATTAAGTCACAAAATGTTAATTCAGCATCTAATTTTTTATATGAACTTTATGCATTTATTTGGGAGGAGTTTACTGGTGGTGTAAGCTGACTGCTTAGCCGCCAGGCCCCTCTCCTTTGTGGCCTCTCCTAATGAATAAGGTTTCAATGCGGAGGAGGAGCCAGGATTTGAGTTTTATGGATTCTAGATATTAGTCTGTTTAAGTTATTGAGTTTTAAATTAATAATTTATTCATATTTGATGAGTTTCTTAAGATAAATACATAGTTTAGACCAAAATTACTGGATTCGACCGAACCTGTATCTCGCATGCTAGCTCCGCCCCTGTTTCAATGCCCATATCTTTTATGAATATATGTTGGTAGAGTTTTTCTCCACTTAATTAAGTATTCTATCTACTCTTTTTCTAAGGGTAAACAAAAAAATTAATTAGACATAATAAATGGAACAGGAAACAACAGATTCATGTATATAGTCGATTAATAGGTCTAGGTAAGGACAGTTCACTTTAATTTGTCGACTGTATATAATTTGAATTTGATATGGTACAACGAACCGTCAAACGGTTTATTAAAATGAATGTTAATGGATAATTGCTTGTACTTATACTACTCCATAGTCCATATATGGTTCCTAATTGGAAACAGCCAATATAAGGGTTCAACCTGTTGATTAAATCAAACACATTAATCATTTTCCATGACAAAGACAGAAGAAGATTGTCACATTATTATTCGTGTGGCCATTGGCCATCTCACAAAAAAAATAAAAATAAAATCACCATTTTTATTATTCCAAATAAACAACTTTTCCATTGAATGTTTTCACCAATACTAGCTAGAATGTTTTGAGTTAAAAATTGTGATGCCTATGTAGGATGTGAATATGCTATATTTGATTTTGTATATATATCAATTTTTTTTTTTTTTTTTTTGTTGAAATCAGTGTTCGCATTCATTAATATATTAATCTTTATACGCTAAATTTGAATTTTTGTTGTGACAAGATATGATCTAATTATTATTCTTGAATTATTATTTGCTGTGAATATGCCAACATGGCGGGTACGGAAAGGGGAAATGGAGAAGATAATTACAAGGTGTAAAATCGAACCTTCACCAACAAAGTGAAAGTTTCATGGTAAAAACACGTAGTCAATTAAATAAGTTACAAAGACTCCCTAAGTTATGGGTTTCATGTCTACTAATTGTTACAATCTTATTAAAATTTTACATATATATTTATGTTTGCATTAAAAATATTGGGTTCAGATAAACCGGCAACATAAAGCTAATTTCGCCCTAAAAGTTAAACAGCCCGGGTAATCTTTAAAAGAAGAGAGTTATTAAATTATAACTTAAAAGCTTATTGTTGTGAGAAGTAGTTAATGATCTTCAACTCTATGCTTGTATGACTTCTAAATAAATTTTGAAGGTGTGGTTACATATTGCAAAATGGGACCAAGTCTTTCTAAGATCTTGTTAAACATTATTTTATGTGAAAATGGGTCAGCGCCCACGTAATAAATCAAGAAGTTTATCTGCTTCTCTTAGTAAATTCTTTGTTGTTTAATCCTCTTTTGCTTATAAACAGTGCTAATGGAGTGAGGTATACGACTAATTAATCAAATTGTATGTTTTTAAAGATTTTTAAACCCCAAAAAATATCATTTAATAGTCTTATTACAAATTACTAAAGTTTTTGTCTAAATTACTCTTTATCTTTCTCTTAAAAGTTTTACTTTATTAACGCTCCATAAGGATAAGTTTGAAAAAGTAATAAATACTTCTTGTGTGGCTGAAATGTTAATAAGTATACATTTCAAAATAACGTATGGTTTATAAATATTTGGTTTAATAAATATATTTTGTTAAAATTAATAGTTGATAAAATTGGGAAAAGTTAATTATAATTATAACTCCCCAGTAACCTACTTTGATGGAAATAGGAAATTAGTATAGTCCCTCCTCTCTGTATATTAAAAGAAGGATAGCGTAACTCTATCATATTCTATTTACGAAAAAAAAAACACAGAAAAAGTAAAGAGAGGGAAGTACTGATTTTCTCAAGAACAATAAGTCTGAAGAAGGCTTCTGCTCAATATTATCAAGAAAACACATCATGGATTCAGGTAAGTTTTTTTGATTCAAGTTATTGTATATGTATTTTATGTGAAAATCATATAGTTCCATGGTTCTAAATAATTTATAGGATTTTATATAGATTGTTTGTGAAACCACAATCTCCAACATGAAAAATCCTTACACGTGGTATCAAGAGTACATGTTTAGGAACTAATGATTTTCCATTAAAATTAACGTTTTCTCAATTTTGTGAACCCTAATTATGTATTTAAGGAATTTCACAATTACTGTCAATAGTAATAGTGAAGCAAATGTAAATTGATTTTATGCGTTGATGACCAATAGTATATTTGATTATCATCTGATTTCATGATCTCGTTAATGCTGTGGTGAAACGACCCGACCGATCATTTTGAGGATTAGCGTCCCTGTTGGTGGATTAAGGTTTAGAGCAGATTCGTATTATGTGTTATGACATGCCTGCGTGGTTGAGTTCGGATTTCGGATGATTCAACATTGATTTGGAATGAGGGTTCTTATTTTAGAAGCTTAAGCGGTAAGAGTTGACCAGAGTTTGACTTTAGTGTAGACGACTCTGAAATGACATTTTGCTGGTTCCAATAGCTCCGTATGGTAATTTTGGTCTTAGGAGCGTGTCCGGATGTTCATTTAGAGGTCCGTAGATTGTTTCAGCATGAATTGTCGAAAGTTGAAAAAATGGAAGATTTTGGAAAGTTTGACCAGAAGTTGGATTTATTGATGTCGGGGTCGGATCCTGGTTCCAGAAGTTAAAATAGGTCCGTACTGTCATTTATGACTTGTGTGCAAAATTTGAAGTCAATCGGAGTTGGTTTGGTATGAATTGACATTAGTTTTGGATACATAAATTCCTAAGTTTTTTAGGCTTGAATTGATGCGCGATTCGTGATTCTAGTATTGTTAGAGGCAATTTGAGGCTTTGAGCAAGTTCATATCTATTTTGGGACTTGTTAGTATACTTGGTTGGGGTCCCATGGGTCTCAGGTGAGTTTCGAATGAATTTGGATTGTGTCACGCTCTTATTCGATATTTCTCCGTCGTTTCTTTTGGCATAAAGGGTACCACATTGTGCAAAGGACCTTTGATTTGTGATTCGATTGAACCATCAGATCCATATCGTAATTACAAAACCATAGCAACAAGAACCGTCGCATTTCGAGGTTGTATGAGAGAGTTATGCCCATTTTTGTATCGGGAAAGACTGTTATTTTTCTGGTGCTTGAGGGAACAGAGGAAAATCGCATGTGTCAAATGCGGTTTACAAATTTCAGGTGTCAAATGCGACTTGCCTGAAGAAGTTTCTAAAAATGGGGATTTCACCATTTTTAACATAATTAGAGTTGAGGGCTTGGATTTGAGCGATTTTTGAAGGATTTTTTACGTGTTTGATTGGGATAAGTGTATTTTATTCGAAATTGATTATATTTCATGATTTCATAATCGTTTTCATCGTTAAATTAGTTAATTAAATGGAAGAAAACGGGAATTTTGTATAAATTGTTCAAAAATATAAAATGAGGATTTGAAGGGAGATTCGATATCTAAAATTGATAATTTTGGTATGGTTGAACCATTATCGAATGTGCTTTCGGATTTTGTGAATTTTGTTGGGTTTTGAGGTGGGGGCCCGGAGTTGACTTTTTAGTTTTTATTAAAGATCGAAGCTTTATTATCCGAAATTGTTTCCTATGAGTTTTATTTATGATTTGAAGTTATTTTGGCTAGATTTGAGCTGTCCGGAGGTTGTTTCACTCGAGAAGGTCATTTTAGAGTATCAGTCTAGCTTCTTTGAAGTAAGTATCTCGTCTAACTTCGTGTGGAAAAACTACCCCTTAGGATTTGAATCATTTGTGTTAATTGTGCCATGTGAAGGCCGTGTACGCAAGGTGACAAGTACTTACTTGGGCTTAATTGTGAAAATTTGACCGTTAGGGCTCTTAGGTTCTTATGTTAATTAGATATGAAATTTTTTTGTCATGTTAAATCCTCCATTTACTAAATTCACTCTTACGTGTCTTATTTGAAATTAATTGATTCATGTCTTACCCTTATTGCCAATCAAACTCTTATGTTCCTTAATTGAAGTTGTTGCCTCTTTTATTGTTATGTTATCTTTTCCGTAATTGCTTAACCTTAACTTAAATTATTATTATCTCTTCCGTAATTGTTTAACCTTGGTTGAAGTTATTAGTATCTCTTCCGTAATTGCTTAACCTTAATTGAAATTACTATTATCTCTTCCATAATTGCTTAGCCTTAATTGAAGTTTGTTATCCATTTCATTGTTGACGGATTCTTATATGTGGTCATTGATTCATGCTATCTCTCTTATTGTCGAATTTTACTTTTGTGAAATTATTGTTACATATTATCTCTCCCTTATTGAGCTATTCTTGTTGACACCATTATTCCCCGTTGTGTCTTTCTTTGTGAGCTCGTTCTTCCGTTTCTTTGTGTTATGAATTTCTTGTGCTGATTTACTTGCCGTATTCTCATGTTATTATTGTTGTTGTTGTTGTTGTTGTTGTTGTTATACTCGGTGTTGTTGATACGAGGGCTATGTGTGGTTGTGGTATTGAAACTGTTTTGAGGAAATATTGTGGCATATGGGCACATGTTGTGAGTGTCATTTTATTGTGTTGTTATGTTTTGGCGCACATGGTATTGTTGTGAGGATTGTCGGGGTGTTCGCACGTGAGTTTTTCGTGCTGTATTATTGATATTTGCACATACGACGAGACAAGGCGGACTATATATGTGGGTTTGCGCATGTGGCGAGACAATGTGACAATATTATTGTGCGCGTTCGGTGAGACAAGACAGGCATTTAGTTTATTATTGCGCACGTGGCGAGACAAGGTGGGCTATGTCGGGTAATGATTTGTGATGACTTGTGATGGCCTGGAAGCATTATTATTGTTGATGCTTGTGTAGTGGTGTGCCTACCTTGTGTGAGTTATACCTTGTAAATTTAATGGTGATCATTTATTATGTGTCATTCATTGCCTCTACTCTTACTTGTAGACTTGAGTGGTGATAGAACACTTGCACAAGCACACACATAATTAATTACCTATGTCGGTTTAAGAAGGGGAATCCTGATGTTATTGACCATTTACATGTACTCTGGTTTACTTGCCTTCTCTGGGAGAGTTTTTCTCCTGGCATGTGAGTTGTCCGTACGGCCATGAGTCATTGTTATTGTTGGAACATGAGTTGTCCGTGCGGATATTAGGTATTGTCACTCTCATGGCACGTGAGTCATCCGTGCTATTATAAATTGTAATGTGGGCACAAGATGCTAAGCGATTAGGGTTCATGAGTTGGGACCCATGATTTGAGATTATGAGGTTTGATACCTCGTGGAAATTCTCGAATAAATCTGGTGTAAGAACAATTGTTCTTATTGAGTTGTAACTTATTTTTCTTTATTGGTTTCACCGGACTTAAACTGTGTTCAACTTACTCTACAACATTATTACCTGTTTGCTTCCTGTTACTAATTGTTGTTTCTAGTGCTTCTTTGCGAGTATTGTTTTACCTTCCTTACCATGCTTAGCTTTATATTAACATTGTTTCCCTGTCAGTTCACCTTCATACTTGCTCCGGTTGATTAATTCAGTAGGTGTTTTGACTGTCCCGCGTCGTCACTACTCAACCGAGGTTAGTCTTGATACTTACTGGGACCGCCGTGGTGTACTCATGCTACGCTTTCTGCATATTTTTGTGCAGATCTAGGTACCTCAATTGTTGATCATTAGCTAGCTGGTCGAGCATTGCTGTGGAGACACAAGGTAAACCTGTTGTTACGCTCGCAGGCCTCAGAGTCACCTTCTGAAATTTTACCTTGTACAATTATTTCTTTTCCGGAACATATGTACTTAGGTATTTTCTAGCAAACTCAGTAGAGCTTATGCCTTGTACCACGGATTATGGGGTTGTCGGCTTGTATAGAAATTTCTATTTCAAGAGTTATAGTTATTGGTTAAATGTTGCCATTATTTATGTAAGTGTTAGGCTTAACTAGTCCTAAAGACTATATCGTCACAACATCCCGGGGAGGGGACCGGGGTCGTGACATGGATTCGACAAGTAAAAGTTTTGCTTCAGAATGCTTTTAAAGTTGAATCCATAAGTATATTATCAAATGCATATAAATTCAATAATTCATACGTCTGCTTTTTACTTATTGTTATGAAATTGATTTACTAATTTTAAAAAGGTATGCATACTGTTTCTATGGTTTCCTATGAATAACCAGATTATGGGATTTGCTTATTTTGTCCAATGGTGATTACAATTACTTATAGCATCATTTTTGGTATGATTGATAACCGTAAGATCAAACGTCATTGGAACTTCATTTACTTGAAATACTTGTTGACACAGTAGTGCAAATTATGACAACCCTTCTAGCTAGACAGAGTCTAGTTAAATCCAAACTTATGAATTATATTTAGAAGAATACCGTTTTCACAATTTCATTGGAATTATAAATGTGAGGTTCGTTAATCACGAAAGTGATCGAATCATTATGAATACTTAATTCCAAAGTAATGGTTAAGCATCTCAATATATTACCCATAAATTGTGACTCCTTATCAACAACATAATAAATATTGGGTAAAGTAAGTTCTCGATTATAAGACATTTATGGAGTGCCCAAAGGTTGATCTTTTGTTCTTATAATTATTGAATATTAAGCCTATAATTTATAAGTATCGTTAGTTTATTTATCCAAAGATAGTAAATATTACTAATTTGTACATTAAAATTATCGAATTATGTAAATTTATTTTAACCATCATTATGTTAAAAGTTGTATTTTGTTTCGTCCAAAGGTGGACATCAATATACATTTAAGAGTAAACATAAATCATTCTGAATCTAACAACATATTTAATTTTTAACTCAAAGCATTAATGAATGAGCATATTTTATTTGCAGCACTTGCTCTTCATTCGCACTCTGCTTATGTTACGGCCTTTAACGGATTCAACTTCACAAATTGGTGCGAACATATCAAATTCATCTCGGAGTTTTAGATCTTGATGTTGCAATTTATACTGAGAAGCCAACTGCTATAACTGAAACTAGCAGTTGTCATGACCCAATTTCCCCTCCGTTGAGTATCGTGATGGCACCTAGTCTTAAGCACTAGGTAAGCCTAACATTTACGGAATAACAACAATAATAAATAACATCTAATATTTTCTGAAATTAATTCTTTATACAATAAACATATTCCCAAAACCCGGTAGTACAAGTCATAAGCTCTACAGAATTTTACTATAACTTCTAAATGTAACTATCAGAAATAGATAAAAGAGTGTATGACCAAAAATAGGACGGTGACTCTGAATCCCGCGAACGCTGTAGCAGGTTTTACCTTGAGTCTCCACAACAGCAATTCGCGCTGCTAGCAAACGATCAACCGGCTACGCAATACCTGGATACTGCACAAAATATGCAGAAATGTAGTAAGAGCACACCACAGTGGTGCCCAGTAAGTATCAAGACTAACCTCTGTGAAGTAGTGACGAGGACTAGTCAAGACACCCACTTGTCTAATGAACTGAACACGTACAAATATAGGAATAACGGAATATGTGTGATGACCAAAAAGGTCATCCCGTGTATTTCTAGCTAAATCTGTATTCCGAGGCCATGAAATCCTCCTTCTATCTCACCTCGATTTGCGTACGCATCCCGGGCGTGTAGCCGGGAAGCCTTTATATGAAAAACTGATAAAAACAATAATTTTGGTGTTGAAAATTGAATAAAGTTGACTCCAGTCAACATTCTTGGTAAACGGACCCAGATCAGTGATTTGACGGTCTTGGAGGGTCCGTAGAAAAATATGGGACTTGGACGTATGCCCGGAATCGAATTTCGAGGTCCCAAGTCCGAGAAATGAATTTTTCAAAGAAATTGTTTCCTGAAAAATATAAGAGATTTTGAAAATGAAATTCTGTGTGAAACCCGAGATATCGGGCCCGTATTATGGTTCCGGAGCCCGGTACAGGTCCAATATAATATATTTGTTATGTCTGTGAAATTTGGTAAGAAACGGACTTCGTTTGACGTGATTCAAATAAAATATGCAAAACTTGAAGTTTAAAGAAGTTTTGAGAAATTTCATTGATTTTGAGGTTTAATTCGATGTTTATGATGTTATTTTGGCGAATTGATCGCACAAATAAGTCCGTAGGATATTTTTGAGGTTGTGTGCATATTTGGTTTTGAGCCCCGAGGGGTCGGGTGAGTTTCGAGTAGGTGTCGGGGTGCAAAAACATAGAAAAATCTGGTGTTAACATTTTGCTGGTGCCTGGTGTTTAACACTATGCGATCGCATACGTCAAGTCGCGATCGCATAGCACAGTTTAGAGGGGGAAGGACTGTTGCACTATGCGATCGCGTAGTCAGGTCTGCGACCGCATAGGAGTATAGGAAAGTTGGGGGGTGGGGGGTGGGTAGTGTACTGTGCGATCACACTTAGGCGTCCGCGATCGTGAAGCCTGGAAACCTGCCCACTATGCGATCGCATTCCCATCCCCGCGATCGCATAGATATAAAACGCCCAGTTATTTTTAAAGTCCCAAAAACAGAATAGTTACGAGATTCTTCACTATTTTTCATAAACCTCTTCTTCTTCACACCTCTTGGGCGATTTTTGAAGAACTTCTTCACCATAGATTCATAGGTAAGTAATTCTAACCTCGTTTTCTTCAATATTTATCAACATCCATTAGATTCTAGGCCTAAAAATATGGAATTAAAGGTAGAAAATTGGGGATTTGGGTAGAGTTAGGGCTTTTTTATTATTTGAGAATTTGACCTCGTTTTGGGGTCGGATTTCAAAACAAATTATATATTCGGGCTCGTGGGGGAATGGGTGATCGGGTTTTGGTCTGAACTTCGTGTTTTGACCAAGCGGGCCCGGGGTCGATTTTTGGAATTTTGGGAAGAACGTTGGGAATAATTAAGCATTGGAATTGAATTGTTAAGCATTTATTGATGTTATTGGGTCAATTATGTCTAGATTCGATTGATTTCAAGTGGGGTTCGAAAGGAAAAGCGGTGCTAGAGGCTTGATTTGGATCCTTGGAGTCGAGGTAAGTGTTTGGCCTAACCTTAGCTTGAGGGAATATGTGTTTAGTCATGTGTGATACTTGTTTATACCATGTTAAATGTATAGGTGAGGTGACGAGTACCTATGCATTGTTGTCAAGCATGCCCGTGAGTCGGTTTTTATGATATATGTATTTTTCTTCGATATTTACTGTGTTATGAAGTAGATTTAATTTTGGAGGTTATGCAATTGTTGGAAATACTTGGTTGTGAACACTGTTGATTAATTGTTCGGTTGAGGATTATTTTTTTTAAGTTATACACTTGAGCGAGATTGGTTATAGCTATGTCCCTTGCCGGGACGGTAATAATTTTGTTATTGTTCCCTTGCCAGGATGTTGTGCTTTATGATTTATGTTGTTGATTTTCCTTGCCAAACTGTTGTTCTTGATATTGTTTGGATGAGGAAGAGTGTAAAGCACGAAGGGTGATGCCGGGTATTTATTTATTGCATTGTGAGGATGAGAGTGTAAAAGCACGAAGGGTGATGCCGTGCCATGATATGATATTTAAAAGCACGATGGATCATGCCGTGCCATTTTTATTTAATTATTATTTTGGTGAGGATGAGAGTAAAAGCACGAAGGGTGATGCCGTGCACTTGTTTTGGTAAGGATGAGAGCAAAGCACGAAGGGTGATGCCGTGCACTTGTTTTGGTGAGGATGAGAGTAAAGCACGAAGGGTGATGTCGTGCACTTGTTTGTTCTATGTGGTTACTTCCTGTTGTTATTTTTGATACTTAGACTGTTGCTTTGTTCTGTAATTTAGTAATTATTTCCCCCATTGTCCCCAACATGTTTTCCCCCGTTTTATTCTTAACTGTTTATTTCCTGTCATTATTTTTGTTATATATTCTTGAATTGCACAGGTGTTTATTATTTGTCGTGTCCTAGCCTCGTCACTACTTCGCCGAGGTTAGGCTCGGCACTTACTCAGTACATGGGGTCGGTTGTACTGATACTACACCTGCACTTCTTTATGTTGTGCATATTACGGTACCGGACCTTGTGGACACTGATCGAGGGAGTATCCTTCAGTCCACCGGAGATACTGAGGTAGACCTGCAGGCGTCCACAGGCCTTGGCGTCTCCTTCCTTATTCCATTTCATTTCTGATTTTTGTACCACAGAAACATTTGTATGTACCTCTTTTAGACTATTTTGTGTACCATTCTTAGATGTTCCATGAGTTTTGACACCAAAGATCCGAGTTGGCGAGCTTAAATACTTTGTTAAGTTTTTGTGGATTTAGCTATGTAAAACCCTTATTCCGTTCTTATTTTATGCTGTTATTTATGGAAAGGTTATTTTCAACATGTTGTCATTTAATAGTACATGTTTTTAATAAATGTGATTAAACGTGTTGGCTTGTCTAGCGGGTTCGACGTTAGACGCCATCGCGGTCCCGATGGTGGGAATTTCGGGCCATGCCAAGTTGGTATCAGAGCACTAGGTTGCTTAGGTCTCACAATTCACTGACAAACTAGGTAGAGTCTGAGGGATCGGTACGGAGACATTTGTACTTATCCCCCAGAGGCTGCAAAGTTAGGAATAACTTCACATCTATTCTTCTCTGTCGTGCGATTTGAATCTAAATGCTAATTGAGTTTCTATTCTATTCTCTCGCAGATGGAAAGAACACATGCTTCCTAATCTACCGATCAGCAACCCGATCCTCCCGTTGCAGCTCCTACTAGAGGTCGAGGCCTTGCTAGGGGCCGAGGAAGATCCAGGGCTTAGCCTAGAGCAGCAGCCCAGTAGAGGATCCCCAGGTGGAGGTTGTTGAGGAGATTCCCACTCGGACAGTTCCAGTTGGACTGGCTCACGTCCCAGAGGGGTTCATTGCCACCCTGATACTTCAGGACACTCTGGTCCGCTTAGTGGGCCTTATGGAGATCGTGGCTCAGGCCGGTCTACTTCCTACAGTACCAGCCGTCTCTCAGGCTAGGGGAGGGGCCCAGACTCTTGCTACCTGCACACCAGAGCAGTTAGCTTCTTAGTTCCAGACTCCGGCACCTCAGACAGCTGGAGCAGCTCAGCCGGGTATTGTGGCACAGGCAGTTGAGGGAGAAGCTATGTCTGCCGATGCTTTGTGGAGATTGGATCGGTTCACCAAGTTATTTCCTACTACTTTCACTGGTTCACCATCAGAGGATCCCCAGGATTTCTTGGACAGTTGCTATGCGGTTCTTCGGAACATGGGGATCATAGAGACCAATTGGGTTGATTTTGCCTCTGGTACCGCCAAGACTTGGTGAAGGGACTATTGCTTGACCAAACCAGTTGAGTCTTCTTGGGCTCAATTCTCCGAGTTATTCTTGGGGAAGTTTCTTCCAGTCACCCAGAGAGAGGACTATCAGAGGCAGTTTGAGCGCCTCAAGCAGGGATCTATGACTGTTACACAGTATGAGACCAGGTTCATCACTTTGGCCCGACATGCTATCATGATACTCCCCACCGACCGAGAGAGGGTGAGGAGGTTTATTGAGGGGCTAGCTCATCCTATTATACTTCAGATGGCCAGAGAGACAGGTACTGATATTTCATTTCAGGATGCGGCCAATGTGGACAGGCGGATTGAGATGGTCTTGTCGCAGGGCAGTGGTCAGGGGTCTGACAAGAGACCTCGTCGTTTTGGCCGATTTAGTGGTGCCTCATCTGGAGGCAGAGATTCTTTTGGCAGAGGTCATCCTCCTAGACCATACCAGTCGGAACTTTAGGTATCCCGCAGTGCACCACCAGCTCCTATCAGTGCACCACCAGCTCCTATCAGTGCACCGCTGCTTCAGAGCTTCCAGGGTGGTTATTCTGGTCGACAGGGACAGTTTCAGGGCCAGCAGTCTCAGCAACAGAGGTCTTGTTACTCTTGTGGTATTCCAGGGCACATTTCTAGGTATTGCCCCCGAGCTTCTAGTAGTTCTCAGCATCCGGGTTCCCGTGCTATGATTCCCGCACCAGGTGCACCCCCACCCTCTCAGCCAGCTAGGGGTGGAGGTCGAGGTGCCAGAGGTGGAGGCCAGACAGTTAGAGGTGGAGGACAAGTTATGAGAGGTAGAGGTCAACCCGCAGTAGGTCGACCCAGAGATGTTCAGGTTGGAGGGGCTCCGCCCTGATGCTATGCTATTCCTGCCAGGCCTGAGGCTGAGGGCTCTAATTCAGTCATTACAGGTATGGTTTCAGTTTGCAGCAGAGATGCTTCGGTTTTATTTGATCCAGGGTTTACATTCTCCTATGTGTCTTCATATTTTGCTCCTTATCTGATTATGCCCCGTGATTCGCTGAGTACCCCTGTATATGTATCTACACCGATTGGTGATTCTATTGTGGTAGATCGAGTCTACCGTTCATGCTTAGTGGTTATTGGTGGTCTGGAGACGCATGTAGATCTCTTACTTCTTGATATGGTTGATTTCGATGTCATCTTGGGGATGGATTGGTTATCTCCCTACCATGCTATTCTGGACTGTCATGCCAAGACTGTGACCTTGGCCTTACCGGGAGTACCCCGATTGGAGTGGAGGGGGACTCCTAGTCATTCTTCCGGTAGAGTTATTTCGTATATGAAAGCTCGACGCATGGTCGAGAAGGGTTGTTTGACCTATTTGGCCTATGTTCGTGATTCTAGTGCCGAGGTTCTTTCTATGGAGTCTGTGCCTGTGGTTCGTGAGTTTCCAGAGGTATTCCCTGCTGACCTGTTGGGTATGCCACCCGACAGAGATATTGACTTTTGCATTGAGTTGGATCTGGGCACTCAGCCCATTTCTACTCCGCCATATCGTATGGCCCCACCAGAGCTGAAAGAGTTGAAGGATCAGTTGCAGGATTTGCTAGATAAAGGCTTTATTAGGCCAAGTGTTTCTCCTTGGGGTGCCCCAGTGCTGTTTGTAAGAAGAAGGATGGCTCGATGAGGATGTGTATTGACTACCGGCAATTGAACAAGGTTACTATCAAGAACAAGTATCCTTTGCCGAGGATTGATGATTTATTCGACCAGCTTCAGGGTGCCACAGTGTTCTCCAAGATTGATTTGAGATCTGGTTACCATCAGTTGAGGATTGGGGCGTCTGATGTCCCTAAGACAGTTTTTCGCATTCGGTATGGTCATTATGAGTTCTTGGTGATGTCCTTTGGGTTGGCAAATGCCCCCGCTGCTTTTATGGAGTTGATGAACCAAGTGTTCAGGCTTTGGATTCGTTCGTGATTGTTTTCATTGATGATATTTTGATGTACTCCCGTAGCCGAGAGGAGCATGAGCAGCACCTTCGAGTCGTCCTCCAGACTCTGAAGGATAGTCAGTTGTATGCCAAGTTTTCTAAGTGCGAGTTCTAGGTGAGTTCAGTAGCATTTCTGGGCCATGTTGTGTCGACAGAGGGTATTCAGGTGGATCCCAAGAAGATTTCAGCAGTCATAGATTGGCCTAGAACCACCTCAGCTACAGAGATTCGGAGTTTCTTGCCTTAGCAGGTTACTATCGTTGGTTTGTGGAGGGATTTTCATTTATTGTAACCCCGATGACCAGGTTGACCCAGAAGGGTGCCCAGTTCAGGTGGTCTGATGAGTGTGAGGTGAGCTTTCAGAAGCTCAATATAGCCTTGACCACGACACCAATGTTAGTTTTTCCCACAGGTTTAGGGCCATATACCGTGTATTGTGATGCTTCACGGGTGGGGATTGGTGCAGTGTTGATGTAGTATGGCAAGGTTATAGCCTATGCTTCTCGTCAGTTGAAGTTTCATGAGAAGAACTATCCAGTTCATGATTCAGAGTTAGCAGCCATTGTTCATGCGCTAAAAGATTTGGAGGCATTATCTGTATGGTGTGTCCTGTGAGGTGTTCACGGACCACAAGAGTTTGCAGTATCTGTTTAAGCAGAAAGAGTTGAATATGAGGCAGAGAAGATGGTTAGAGCTGTTGAAAGATTATGACATTACCATTCTATATGATCCGGGAAAGGCCAATGTGGTGGCCGATGCTTTGAGCCGGAAGTCAGTCAGCATGGGTAGTCTTGCTTATATTCTGGTCGGGGAGAGACCGCTTGCTTTAGATGTTCAGGCTTTGGCCAATCGGTTCATGAGATTGGAGGTTTCTGAGACTAGTAGTGTTTTGCCCATACTGTGGCCCGTTCTTCATTATTTGACCGTATTCGGGACCGGCAGTATGATGATCCTCATTTATGTGTTCTTAGAGATACAGTCCGTCACGGAGGTGCCAAACATGTTACATTTGATGATGATGGAGTCTTGAGGATGCAGGGCCGTATTTGTGTGCCTGATGTTGATGGTATTCGTGAGTTGATGTTCCAGGAGGCGCATAGTTCTCGGTATTCCATTCATCGGGGCGCCGCAAAGATGTACCAGGATCTGCGGCAGCATTATTGGGGGCGAAAAATGAAGAAGGATACTGTGGCGTATGTAGCACGGTGCTTGAACTGTCATCAGGTTAAGTATGAGCACCAGAGACCCGGTGGTTTGATGCAGCAGATTGAGATTCCCGAGTGGAAGTGGGAGCGTATCACCATGGATTTCATAGTTGGACTCCCACGGACTCAGATGATGTTTGATGCGGTATGGGTCATTGTGGATAGGTTGACCAAGTCAGCACACTTCATTCTTGTATTAGTTTCGTATTCTTCGGAGAAGTTGGCAAAAATCTACATCAGGGAGATTGTTCGCTTGCATGGTGTGCCCGTGTCCATCATATCTGACCGAGGTACTCAGTTTACCTCCCATTTTTGGAGAGTATTTCAACATGAGTTGGGCACACGGGTTGAATTTAGCACAACGTTTCATCCTTAGACGTACGGACAATTCGAGCGTACCATTCAGATCTTGGAGGATATGTTGCGAGCATATGTCATTGACTTTGGAGGTTCATGGGACCAGTTTTTTCCTTTCACCAAGTTTGCCTACAAAAACAGCTACCAGTCAAGCATTCAGATGGCTCCTTATGAGGCGTTGTATAGTAGGCGGTGTCGGTCGCCAGTTGGGTGGTTTGAGCCGGGAGAGGCTAGATTGTTGGGTTCAGAGTTAGTCCAGGATGCCTTGGACAAGGTGAAGATCATTCAGGATAGACTTCGTACAGCTCAGTCCAGGCAAAAGAGTTATGCGGACCGCATAGTTCGCGATTTGGCATTTATGAAAGGATACCGGGTATTTCTTCGGGTGTCGCCCATGAAGGGCGTGATGAGGTTCGGAAAGAAGGGCAAGTTGAGCCCTAGGTACATTGGTCCATTTGAGATTCTTGATAAGGTAGAACAGGTGGCCTACAGATTTGCTTTACCACCGAGTTTATCAGGCGTGCATCCGGTGTTTCATGTATCTATGCTTCGGAATTATATTGCCGATCCCTCTCATGTACTTGACTTCAGTAGTTTCCAGTTGGACAAGGATTTGACTTATGAGGAGGAGCCGGTAGCCATATTAGCCCGGCAGGTTTGTCAGTTGAGATCAAAGAGTTATCCTTCGGTTCGTGTTTAGTGGAGAGGTCATCCTGTTGAGGCAGGTACCTAGGAGTCCGAGCCCGATATGCGGAGCCGATATCCCCACCTTTTCCCCGATTTAGGTACCTTTCTATGTCCGTTCGAGGACGAACGCTTGTTTTAGAGGTGGAGATTGTGATAACCCAAAAGGTCATCCCGTGTATTTCTAGCTAAATCTGTGTTCCGAGGCCATGAAAGCCTCCATCTATCTCACCTCAATTTGCGTGCGCATCCCGGGTATGTAGCCAGGAAGCCTTTATGTGAAAAACTGATAAAAACAATGATTTTGGTGTTGAAAATTGAATAAAGTTGACTCCGGTCAAAATTCTTGGTAAACGGACCCAAATAAGTGATTTGACGGTCCCGGAGGGTCCGTAGGAAAATATGAGACTTGGGCGTATGCCCGGAATCGAATTCCAAGGTCCCAGTCCGAGAAATGAATTTTTAAAAGAAATTGTTTCCTGAAAAATATAAGAGATTTTGAAAATGAAATTCTATGTGAAACCCGAGGTATCAAGCCCGTATTATGGTTCCGGAGCTCGGTACAGGTCCAATATAATATATTTGTTATGTCTGTGAAGTTTGGTAAGAAACGGATTTCGTTTGACGTGATTCAGATAAAAAATGCAAAACTTGAAGTTTAAAGAAGTTTTGAGAAATTTTATTGATTTTGAGGTTTAATTCGATGTTTATGATGTTATTTTGGCGATTTGATTGCACAAATAAGTCCGTAGGATACTTTTGAGGTTGTGTGCATATTTGGTTTTGAGCCCCGAGGGCTCGGGTGAGTTTCGGGTAGGTGTCGGGGTATAAAAAAATCTGGTGTTTTAACATTTTGCTGGTGTCTGGTGTTTAACACTATGCGATCTCGTAAGTTAAGTCGCGATCTCATAGCACAGTGTAGGGGAAAGGACTGTTGCACTATGCGATCGCGTAGTCAGGTCTGCGACCGCATAGGAGTATAGGAATGTTGGGGGG